>CAKJVC010000074.1:0-82180 GCA_918026815.1 Chalara sp. BL73 | reverse complement strand
GAGCATCATCTAGGTTGCCATTGTGAACATCTAAAATTGTAGCGACTCTTCCGCTGTCACCCTCCGCAGCGGCATTTCTGAGTTCTGTTTTGTTCATTGGCTGATACAATAACGTGTCGCTTGTTTTCATGGCCCGTGTAGAAGCATTCCTCCGGCTAGTAATGCTTGCTTCTTTCGCCTATAATAATGTTGGTCAGTAAACGTCTTCTAAATAATTCTAAGAACTATTGAGATACAGGCGTCGTAAAAGCGCCCAAGACCCAAGTTCTTGATTCTAGTTGACCTACCTCGTAAGCCTGAATTGGCGGCGTATTCTGAGGGCTGCCTTTTACACGGGACGTACGATTGTCAACATCGAGCAGTTGATCATCGCCAGAAGACCGTCGACCGTTCGTTCTTTGTGTCGCTGCTAGAATGGCTTCTCTCATTTCTTCAGTGACGTCCGTATCATCCTCAACCAAATTATAAGGATCCTCTCCTTTGCCATTAGTTTTCCTAGGATTTGCACCAGCATCGAGAAGTAACTTAACCACATCAAGATGGCCATTGTCAATTGCATCATGTAGAGGAGTGTCCTCATTATATTAATAGGGTCCACTACACAGCCCGCATCCAGCAGATACTTGACGATATCTGCGTATCCAGCAATACTAGCGTAATGTAGAGGGGTGTTTTGAGCATAGTCTCCTTCGTCTAAATCTTCTGGTCGATCTTCCAGGCGTTGCTTCACAATTTCCAGTTTGCCGGAGGCGCAGGCCCTCGCCACAAAAGTCTGGCCTGAAGAATTGACATTCTTCTTATGTGGTGGCATTTTTGCAGGCGAGATGACCGACTCTCCGGTTGTAGGGGCCGCAAGGTGTCGCAATCGTGAACTACGAGGGTGCGATGCACCACTTGCAGAAGAGTCATCAGATTGATACTCCGTCGACTGCAGAGGCGCTGGGATGCGCTTCTTCTTGTTACCAAAAGATGGCATTTGAGTAGAGGTACTACGCCTATGGCTTCGTGCTGGCGGTGAAACTGATCTTGTACGCTTTCGAGAACTCACTAGGCCACCTTTCACCGAAGGCTGCACCTTGCCTCGTTTTGGATCGGCTCCAGAACTTCGATGTCTATTATACCTCCGACCTTCATCTTCATCTCCAGATCCGGAACGACCCTGCTTCTTGCGAGAAAAACCACGTTCAACTGACGTGGCTTTATCCCGGCTAGAAGCACGCGGTGAAGGAGACCTTGAAAGCTCAGAGTCTGAACCTGCGGGCCTTGACGACAACGACCTCATGGATCCTATCGGGGACGATGGCGAGGGAATGGATAGTGACGACGAGTCATTGTTCTTGGTATTATTCTCTTCAGATTGCCCGTCATGTGTAAGCGGCGAATCATTGTTATGGGAGCCTTCGCCATTTTCGGGACGTTTCCTCTTTCCTAAGCTCGAGGAAGTCGCAGAGTCGGCCTCGTGTCTCCTCTTTTGATACCTATATTCATTCGTCTTCACTCGTTCCGATACCTTCTCTCCCTTTTCGGCCGAGTCCTTAGGAGATGGTGAGTCTACCATGCGTATGTCCATACCCTCATCTTCGCTCTTAGCTTCATGCTTGATAGATTTCCTAATTTTCGATGGTGAATGTCCATCCATACCAGGCAATACAATAGTCTCAGCTTCCGAGTCGCTCTTTGGTTCAGCAGTGTCCATGGCATCGTCAAAACTGATCGCAGAGTGTCTCTGTAAAAGTGGAGGGGATGACTTGATGCCATTAGGAGTGCTCGCGGCGGTGGTTGTCGTCGGCTCCGTCACGCTTGCGGAAGTATCTGGCAAAGTCGCGGGCTTTGAGATAACAGCTTCGCCTTTAGGTGAGGCATCCATAGCATCTAGCCTGAGGGTCGCTGTATCCTGCACATCATCCTGGGCCAGTTTGCTGGTAGACACCTTGGCTGTGCCTTCTATGAAGGACAAGGAGGTCCCAAGTCCTTTTGGTGGCGGAACTTGCAATGGATCTTAACTGACTCGACCCGACTCGACTCGTAGTAGCTTGTCGCACAGATGAGCCGCGATTCCCTACGGAGGATCGAGGTATAGGATGAAGCGCGAGCTGGTATTCTACAAAGCAAGATGCGGTGAATTTATTAGCGTTTGTTGTAGAAATCGTGAGAGATGAATTCTCGTCTTTCGAGGTTGAAGCCTGGGCTGGGCGTGATGCTGTGATTGGACCGCTACATACGGTGACCTTATCTCGACAGCCATGGTTGCGCAATAATTCAGAGTCCCTTTCTCCCTTTCCCATGAAATTACAGCAAAATGAAAAGGGGGTTCCAAGCCTTTAAGTGATACGCCTCCATCCTACTGTTTTGAGGCCACGAACGGCGGATCGACAAAGTAAACAAAGAAACGAACAATGACGTTGGGCCTGGACCAACCGTATATTCCTCCCTTCCGAGCTTGACAGACACTTCATCCAGACTCGGCGGGCATCAGCTTGCGTGTGTTTGCTGGACTAGAACATCTCTTGACCGCCTTTGGGTCTGCCTTGATCCGAACACCACCCGAGATTCTAGTGAATGCTATGAGTCCACCCTATCACATAGCAATAACCTTCCTGGCTACGTGCACATGGACTCCAGCTGGCGCATTCTCTAATTGCTATCACAACATTGCTTGAGAAACTAACAAACATGATTCCAGCTTCGCTTCATGAGAATAGAATCCCAGGTTTGCCACCGACCGCCTTCTACATTGCTGATTTCATATCTGTTGAGGAGGAGCATTTTCTTCTGCAGAAGGTAAGTCTAATGCCAACTCGACATTTCATTGGGAATTTTAGTGCTGATGCTCTAGAGATTGCGACTGCTCCAAAACCTCGTTGGAAGCAACTCTCTAAACGACGCTTGCAGACATGGCCTTCTGACCTAGATAAAAACACTCTACTTGAATCTCCACTTCCACAATGGCTCGTTGAACCCATTATATCACGTCTTACTGCGATTTCAAGCTCAGTCGATGACGACAATCATATATTCGGAAACAGTCCCCATGGTGCCCCAAACCATGTCCTTGTAAACGAATATCTACCTGGGCAAGGGATCATGCCACATAAAGATGGACCAACTTATCACCCTGTTGTATGTACAGTCAGTCTTGGAGCAAGTCTGTGTCTAGATATTTATGGCAACAATAACGACGGATTACCAGAAGAAAAACCAAGATGGAAGATATTGCAGGAACCACGCAGCCTGCTCATAAGCACAGGCGAGCTATACACGGATTACCTCCATGGCATATCACAATCCATGGACGATGTAGATTTGAATCCGAATACAGTTGCAAATTGGAAGCTTCTTCGGTCTACAGAAGAAATTACCAATGGTCGACTTGAGCGTCGAACACGAACAAGCCTGACATATCGAGATGTGATCAAGGTGTCGAAGTTAGGAGCTAAGTTCGCGATGTTTGGCAAGCGTTAAAGGAAATTTTAATAAACATAAGGCACCATTCTCCATCGGCCTTTCAGAGTTTCTACCCCAAATTTTCCTTCATACCACTTCTTAGTTGCATCAGCGGTTACCGCAAGATTCGACACCACAAACCCGAGCCCGGCCAACATAGTCTTATTGATCAAGCGACCTTCAGGAGCAGCTGTTACGGCCATTGCAAGGTAAATGAGGCATTCACTTGTGTAATGGGGAGATAGCACCATTCTGAACATCCGAGACTGAGGCAGTGTGTACTTTCTCAGTCCCGCAAGGTATACGTGGCAAATATGTTGAGCAGAGGAAGCCGCTATGAAAATTGCAATGCCAATAATGCTTTTCATGGAGAGGGTTGAGAATTTCACGATATCTGTGGGTAGTTCCAATTTTTTCAGTGTGGCTGGAGACAGTTAGCCACGAATAGCTGCAGATGGGTAATTAGCTTACCGGCACCTTCGATCCATACAGAAATACCTATAAAAATATAAAACAACATTCCAATGAGCCAAATTCCCATCCACATTTTGGATTGAGACGGTTTTGTGAGGACTATGCATTCGTATAGCCTCCTGATTCCTTGCACTGTCATAAGAGTCCAGGCTAGTAACACTTGTTGAACGCTGATTTCTGCACTTGGTGGCTGCGTATATGAAGCCATCAGTTTGAACAATTTTCCATGTGTAGCCATCTGATATCCCCAAAACAGAGAAGACGCCACGGATACGACGTAGTAGTGCATGAACCATGTATGTGGTACTTGGACCGATGCAACTAAACTGAGTGCTCTATCAAGATAGCCTTGTGATGAAACTGCATTTTCTGTCTCGGATGACAATGTGCTTCTTGATCCGTAGTTCATGATTCTTTGACGGAATACAGGTATCATAATCCCGCCCAGGTTGACGGCTGTACCAAGCGTGAAGAAGAGCCTACATATCATGGCTGGGTTCAGGCTTATGTTGGATAGAGCCATTTCTAGAGATAAATTTGAGGTAAAAATGAGGTTTTAGTGAAAAGGGGTATATAAAGGAGGGAAACACGGTGAAGAACTGAATTGGAGATGGCTTTAGCCTCGAGCTCCGGTTGTATGTTAGAAATACTTATTCTTTGACGCTCCAGAAAGTAACCTTGGTCAAGCTTGGGTGTGGATCCTACAGAGAAAAGCTTGCATTCTTTATCAAAGGTCAGCCTGAGCACGCCAAGACTGGCCAGTTATGAGACACGCACATTGTTGTCCTATTGTTCCGGCGTGATTTGAGTTAGCTATAAGTGGTGCTTGAAAGGATAAATAATATACCTTTAATTGTAATGGGTATAACTCCATGGCATAGCTACCATTTTTGAATTGGGAGATGAGCTCATCGTGCGTCGAGAAGGGACCAGGAGGCGGTAAAGTAAGCCGTATCGTAACAAGCTGCGTCCCATACCGAAACGCTTGATTGTGTACCCGGCCATAGTAGCCAGGAGACGGGATAGAACGGAGCTGTCTGAACCGTTCCCCGATCTTTTTACTGAGTTTGATCTTTTCGTCATTACTGAAGGTATTCCATTATTACATAGTAATAAGAAGGAATACCCGCACGAGTTAGGGTAGAACTCGAGGCTGTCGTAAGACGGAGAGGATCCCAACCCTGGTGGGTGTATGCGGCATATAGCTTTGGGATTCCAACCTGACAATTCTGGCTCAGGAAAATAAGGCTCTCTGCTTCCTTTAAATCAAAATTAGCAGAAGATTAGAAGAATAGGGTCTGCACTCTACTCACTGTTTTGACTGCAAGGCCTGGACCAAATTTAACGACAAAGACATCGCTAACCCGATACACGTAACCATCTATGGGAATGCGAGAACTGATGTCTTGTCTGTCCTGGCTGCCTTCTCGATATCTTCGATCGTCGGCAGGGGCGCAGGTAAAATTTCGGCAGGAGCATACCACGGTCAAGGGCCATTGTAGGTTTCTAGTGGTGGATGAAGGCTCAGCGTAATTCCTGACTCCTTGTCGGCTCTGTTCCCATGCCAGCGTCTGAGAACATCACGTTTCTTCGGAGCAGCTGTGTGCATGGTGCTATATCAAAAGCGCGAACTGTAGTGAAGAGAAGATGGAGGGACATGGGAAGTACTTGTTTATACTTGCTGGCTGCAAAGGAATTTCGTATAAAGGCAATAGCCCTTAGGCCACTGAAAGGAAATAGAGGCATGCTTTCTGAAAACAGTAATGAATTGGACGGATGCAACAGAAAATATTGCATGGAAGCCAAGGATAGATTCGACGCTACTCTTTCACGTCTTGAAAATGTGGTGTGGCCAAAGAACGCCAAATCATAGCTCAAGTTATATACGACGTTGTGGAACTTGACGGGGCACAAAGCACGCTTGCAGGAGAATATGGTACTGTGGAGATCATCGTTCTGGAGAATCTTCGCAATGTGTTGGCAAATTGCGAGCATACTGAACCCAAGTTTATTCACTGTGATACTAAGTTTGACAACATTCTGCTCAAACCTATAGCACGTAATGAGAAAGGCGAAATAACGGACTATGACGTGGTGTTAATTGGTTGGGCTCGAGCTGGATGGTATCCAGCGTGGGCTGAGGCCGTGAATATTCTTTCAAGAGATAACTGGGAGCCGGATCCTCTTTTCCACCTACAGGTTTCTCATGGCTTCGAGCCATTTCCTTACAAAGATGCAGTGGTTATGAAAATAATGCTTGGATACTTTTTACATTTTTCTTGCATAGGGATGACATGGCTCTATAATATGATTGCTGCTTTAAAGTTTGAAATATGCGATTCTACGCCTCTAAGCCAAACTCCATGTGAAAGTCAATGTGGTCTAATCTACAGCTTCCTGTTAAATCGCTTGCTCTTCAACATCTCTGGGCGAACTCTCTGCGACCTTTCTCTCATCGCTCGCCTCCATCATACATCACACTCTGTATTCCCCTACAAGAAGAGTTGAACGACGGTTCATAACTGGGCGAGTACCTGCTGGATCCAGGCCAGGTGGCGTTGGCCCGGATTTCCTCCGGCGGGGATGATGGTCGAGAGACAAATGGTGCCAAAGCTAGCGATATCTCCAACCGCAATCCAGCCGTATTCGTGAACGACAAGTGGGGATCTTGTCTGGGTTTTGTAATTGATGCTATTAGCACCAATGTTGATCCAGAAAACACTGCATCGAGCATAATTACCCAAGATATCAGAACCTTCCTCGAATGCATAATGCATGTCGCTCCTCGCTGATGCCGCAGAAGACTTCAAGCGTTCTAGCGAATTGGTAGGCATGGTTCTGAAGCCGTAGTTAAGTTTTAGTGATTGGGAGGTTAAATGGCGCTGCATCAGGAGCTGGTAATTCTATCGAACTTTCGAAGCTGCCACATGTGAAGGGTGTATTGAGAGGAAAGGGAACAGCGTTGTAGTATCCTTCCATTTTTCTTAAATGCGCAGAAGTTCGATCTAACAAATATGGCAGTTGCCACGAAAATTTGAAAAGTTGCGAAGAAGCAAGACATGCTCTCCTAGGTAAGACTAGCCAACTCTTCATCTTCGCTGGTGACAAATGAATCAATTACCCAGGATTACAAGGCTGAAGTCTCCATATCGGTGCATAACAAGGAACCAAGAGAATCTAAAAAATGGTTTCAGTTGCTTTCGAAAGAAGTTATGCCATGGCCACAACGCCATGTGATAAAATGGAAAGTGACAAAGAGTCAACCTATTCATCGCCGACTTATCATAAGTAGCATTGTCAGAGAACGACTGGGCGAAGCAACCAAGTGTCAGACAGCTCCTTCAGAACAAAGCAGCCCTTAGAGCCCACTCATGTTCTAGAGGTCCAGTCCAATCTGAATCTCTCAAAAACATGGGGAATGAAGGAATTTGTGGACAAAGTGTGGGTAAAGATTGTGGATCGAGTTATTAACATTGCAAGTGGCAAAGAGCCTCATGTGGCTATGTGGCGCAGCTGAGTGGTCATGTGTAAAGCCGCATCCACACAAGAATATCGAACTTTTATTTTCCTTTACGTATAGGCGGGAAGAGGGGCAGTTTTCGCAGTGGTAGAGCCTGTTAAGCTTCGATGTTGCAAGCTACACGTTCATGGTGCCCCGGTACATACTAAACCTAATGGTCTAAGAAGCCTGGTGTTAAAAGTTAGCACAGTGACCTATGCCCCTCATTCGAAAGCCTTCACAGAGTTGGCAACGGTAAATTTTGTTGCCACCCCACATTTCACTCCCCATTCAACAACTACTTGGGCTGCCATTTTCTACGTCCTCAAAAAACAAACTCCCCAGAACTACCAGGCAAGCCACAGACTGCAATCATGTCGACCACAGTAGATAAGGTCGGTCATTGCTCCTTGCATAGAATTATACTTGCTAACTACCCGCCATATAGATCAAGGACATTGAGGCCGAGATGGCCAAAACACAAAAGAATAAGGTAGGACACGTATACTCGCAACCTCTTGCAAGTCCATATTGATTCAGTTTAGGCTACTTCATTTCATTTGGGCATGCTTAAGGCAAAACTTGCCAAATTAAAAAGAGAGCTTTTGACTCCTACATCAAGCGGTGGCGGCGGGGTTCTGGGTTCGATGTTGCTCGAACGGGTGTCGCCAGCGTGGGATTCATAGGCTTTCCATCAGTAGGCAAGAGTACTCTTATGAGCAGGCTTACCGGACAGCACTCGGAAGCCGCCGCATACGAGTTCACTACCTTGACTACAGTACCCGGTCAAGTATTATACAACGGCGCGAAGATACAAATGCTAGATTTACCTGGTATCATCCAAGGTGCTAAAGATGGAAAGGGAAGAGGTCGACAAGTCATCGCAGTGGCAAAGACTTGCCATTTGATTTTTATTGTTCTCGACGTCAACAAACCCCTCACAGACAAAAAGATTATCGAGGCTGAATTGGAAGGATTTGGCATTCGAGTCAACAAGCAACCTCCGAACATCATATTCAGGAAAAAGGACAAGGGTGGGCTCAACGTCACGAATACTGTTCCTCTGACGCATATCGACCATGAGGAAATTGTTGCTGTCATGAAGGAGTACAAAATAGCATCTGCAGACATCGCTATTCGATGCGATGCCACCATTGATGATCTGATTGATGTGCTTGAGGCCAAGAGCCGAAGCTATATTCCAGTAATTTATGCTCTTAATAAAATTGATGCGATATCGATTGAAGAATTAGATCTGCTGTACAGAATCCCAAATGCCTGTCCAATCTCCTCTGAGCATGGGTGGAATATCGATGAATTGATGGAGCAAATGTATAGCCGATCCTTTTCTATTATCGAAAGAAGGCCTGCTGACGATGAACGTTAGGTGGGAAAAGCTTAACCTTGTTCGTGTTTATACAAAGCCTAAGGGCAAGCTGCCTGATTATACTTCACCCGTCGTCCTGCGCTCCAACAAGTGTACTGTTGAAGACTTCGTAAGTTGTCCTTGCATATTATCCTCATATCCTCAACTAACTCTGGAAGTGTAATGCCATCCATAAGACGATCGTGGATGACTTCCGTCAAGCCGTGGTTTTTGGCAAATCTGTCAAGCACCAACCCCAAAGAGTTGGCTTAAATCATGAATTGGCCGACGAGGATATCAGTGAGTTCTCGCTCTTCAGATTCACAACCTACAACTTCCCCAGTTTTACTCTAGCTACTAACAGAGCATAGTCACAATCATTAAAAATAAAGGATGATGCCCGTATGGACTTGATCTGGTACATTCAAGGTACTTGGCTTTAAAGCTTTGGCTGAAGTTGTCTACACATGGCCTCGGTCTTATGAGCTGACGAAGAATGAAGGAGAATATACATTGTATATTACATGATCAGTTTTGCCAGAGGTTAGCGGGCTCTTGGTGGAACTCAGCGGTACTCGTACCACACAGAGTGATGACGCCTTAGAGCATTACCAGCCCGCGAGTCGCCCCTCTCACGACTGAGCGTCTTGCGAATTATTAACTCTGGCCACGATAACAAAGAAAATGGACCGGTTGATTCTAACCAGACTCTCTTCTTTCCTTGGTGCAAATCCCGACTTCGGTACCTAGCTAAGCGACAGGGACCAGCTTTCATTATATCTCATCTCTTGTTGATGACTTTCACCACAAAGATTAGACCCCATATGCATCAGTAATGAATCTTCAAGTTCTAGCCTCCAACGTGCATAACCGGAGTATATCTCATCACGAAACCAGCGCTGCAAAATCGCATCATGGCACGTCAAACCGTCAAGAGAGGTCGCGGGATGTCACGGTCCAGCGCTTAGCCAGCACGATAAAGCAGCATTGGCTTCAACGGCCCGGATCAGATTTGCCAAAAACGTGCTCGGCCAATTCTGTGAGCCAATGACAAATTAGACAGGGCAGCCATTTCTTATCCAATCATTTGCTGAATTCAGATTGACCAACAAGCCGAGTTTTGTGCCTGAATCTGTTTTGGTATAGTACCGCCCGAGAGAGAAGAGAGCTTTTGATCTGATACACCGATACCGTTCGGTTACATGTCTCTTGTTTGTTATGTCTGTCCAAGGAATGGAGACGAGGTCTGTACCTCTGTACATGCTGCAGACGTTGACGAAACACTTGCAGTATGTTTCATGTAAATCCCAGTTTCTCGAGCAAAAGGTACTGTATTCTCATTGAAAGCCCCCATGGCCCTGTTTAGGATACGGACATGCGAGCCTTATCGGGTTACCACTTTGGTGATAGACCATTGGACCAGCATTCCTTTTTTGTTTAGATTTCCTTTTCTCGGACAAATTGGAGGATCAATCAGATGTCGGGCAACAAGCCCTGCATGGGGTTTGATGTCAGCATGAAGCTGGGAAAAATACCATCCTAAGTATTACACCACCAAGGGGAGCTGTTGGGAAAGCGCAATGGCATAAAGATACTGAGATTTGAAGCTTTGGAAGATGCCATGCGAAGCCCAATATTTGCACAGCCGATTCAAGGATGAAAGTTACCATGAAACGATTTCTCTTAATTACGGATCGACGAAACAACCATTGCGGCGGCCGAAGTTTAATCCCGGAACGGCCAATCATCAATCCTCACTCATGCCCATTGCTCATGCTATTCGTTCGGCATCCTCTGGCCAATCCACCCGGTATTGTATTGTGCAGTTGTAGATCTTGAGCGTCCAAGATACGAGATTCAGAGTGTATGTAGCCTACAGTTAAATAGGTGTATTTCTTCTTCTCCTCCCTTACTATTCTGTACCTCGTGAAAAGCCAAGAAGCCGTACTTATCTTCGATCTATAAATTGATGTGGAAGACATTTAGCGGGCATCAAATTAATTAAACCAATTATTTTGTCGATTTTCCTGATTGCCTATTTGTAAGATGGGCCAGGCAGGAGGTGCTCGTACTACTGTACATACAGTACCGTATGTATTCCATAGGCATCCACATTTTGAAATCGGACCACTTGGGTGTCTTCCGGAGTCTCGCTTGACAAAACTTGAGCATACGGAATTCAGCGTTCATTATTTGATGACTAAATTACCACTTCACCGCCCACGCTATGGGAAACACTAGTGGGTTGTGTGCTACGGTGGCACTTCGTGATAGAGTTTTGAGGCAAAGACCGACACCCGTTTGTTTTTCACGATAAGTAACTCTGAGTTCATGCCTCACCACTTGGCTCCCCAACAAGGCCGCACAACATGGCGCGGTATGAGGTTGGTAGCTGAAGGAACGGCCCATAGTCAGCTAGAGCAGTTGGACTTTACTGCATCAAGTCAAGACTCAAGAAGACAGGCAAGGCATAGCCGCATGGGCAGCAGCAAGGGCAGCATGAATACTGTAATAATATGGGGTTTGTTTGCTGACGACTCATGTCACTTGATCAATCAACAGACTGGCAAGACAATGCAAGAATGGAGCGACCAACGGGACCTCCATTGGGCGCTGCAACGCAGTCAACTGGTCGGCCGGTGGGAGAGAATGGACTGCAGAGACTCAACAACCCCTTAAGCATCACCATGCGCAGAGTACCTCCCACCGATACAACATACTATGCCTCCTCAAACCCTGCCTTCTCAGCCGGACCTCCTTCTACCGCTCAGGTGGTCGCCCTGGTGCGAGAGGCTATGCGAAATGCCCTGAATGAGAACAAAACCAAAGCGGCAGAGGCTAGCGAAGTAGGCAAGGAGCTGACGCCAGGCGTGACGGTTGATCTGAGCAGCAAGGACATTCGATACTTTCCAGAAGAAGTCATCGACATCATAAAAACGAGATTGAGAGGTACGTCTGACGTATGCCCCATATGCCATGAATTATATATAACTGACTTCCTATCCAGACTTGCATTGTCCCACAATCAAATCTCCGCGTTGCCCTCTCGACTCCCAGAATGTAGCTCTTTGAGATACTTGAATATCAAAGATAACAAGATCCGTGAATTTCCAATTACTGTATGTACTCAGAATTCGACTCAGAAAGGTGGATGAGTAAGGACCAATAAATACCGCTGCAGACATGTCAAGTCGGCTCTCTGGAAATTTTAGACCTTGGTAGAAACAAAATCAAGACCTTGCCCCTGAGCTCTTCAAGTTGAGCTCACTCAAGGTTCTATCGGTGGAGAAAAACCGCATCGAAATCCTTCCTCACTTCCTCGGGGATATGACATCTCTACAAATTCTCAAGGTTGGTGGCAATCCCATAGTATCTCCTGCAGAGGTTATCGATCTGCAAGTAGTACAGACGAAGGAGCCAAACGGTGAACCCAAGAAGGATGAGCCGAACTGGATATTTATTACTGGTCAGATCAAAGGGCTGCTACAACAAGAAAAGGCCATGCAGCAGCAGGAGAAGGCTCTTCAAGATCGTTCTGAGACGGAATCTGGTGGCGAAGAATCAAGCGAAGACAGCAAAACGCCGCGTCCTATGAAACGTGTAATGAGTGGCCGTTTCCCTATCAAGGTCAATGGCAGCGATGTGCCGGATCTACGATCACCTAACATTCCACGACCGCCTCCGATTCCTTCACGCTCGCATTATCGAGGGCTGTCACAACAAAATGCGGCTCTTCGACGACCAGGTGTTACGCCTTTAAACATCAATGGCCAAAGTGCGAATGAGCGTCTTCGGAGTAATAGTGAGAACGTTCTTCAAGGCTCTAGAAGTTCCACTATTGGAGATCGTTCTAGACGAATGGGTATTGTGACAAAGAAGTCAGAGCTAGGCACAGTTGATGAAGGCAAGTCCAATCGCCATAGTCACTACAGAGGCCTCAGTCATGGATCTGCCATGTCGGGCAGTATCAACGGCATAATCTCAAGCATGAGGAGTCCTGCAAGTCCTGCAGATTTTGGAGGGACTCGGCCCGGATATGTGAGACGCCTCTCAAGTCTACCGGAGCGAAAAGGCAATCGGGCTTCCCCGATATTATAATGGAAAGTGCACAAGGCATCTTGTTTGCATTATATCAGGTTCACCCACATGTTCAGAATCTTCTTTCTCTTTCTCAGACACAGCCGACAAATAAACGCATGAGCCTTGAGAGGGTCTTCTATAATGCTAATACCCATGTTGACGAGCTTGATCGAGATATCGTAGCTTACGAAGTCGAGTCAGATGAAGACGAGGATGAATTGCATCAACCTCCTTCGAACGAAAATGTCCATCGCGCTTGCTCGACAGCTGTTGGTGCGTATGTTCATGTTTGCCAGGGCTTGAAAAGCAACATTGATGCACTTGTCGACGACAATCCAGCACGCTATATTCGTAGCCTTCTCCTGTTGATCTATGGTGGGGTAGTGGAGACGCGTAACGCATCTAATGACCTCCTCAAAGGGTCTAAGCATGCTAGAATGCCCAGTATTTCTGAAAATATTGATTACACCCTCAGATCTCTTCCGAGGGATAGATCGATAACGCCAAAGCTTGACAGACGAGATGTTTCGAGAAGCAGAAGTGGAACAGTTCTTCAACACTCGAGCATGCTCCGTGTAGCAACTGATACTGCTTCTCAGCCGCTGCTGAGCTCGAGTCTGTTATTGACAAGCGCTACACCACGCTCGGGAGATTCATTCGCCTCGTCTAACGGGAGTCGGGTAGTAGGTGATTTTTCGGCAGAGGATCAGATATTTGAGCAGATCTTCTTAAAATTACGCTCCACAGCAGAGATGTCGATGAAGAACCTTCCAGCTGTCATTGGTCACTTTCAAAACGCAATGCAGATCTGTAGCCAGCAGGTAACTCCGGATCAGCCCAGAATATTCTGGGAAGTATTGATCAGGTTAGCGGAGAATGCTTTCCGGGTGACAGAACTTCTAAGAAATCGACTGTCCTTGATCAAGCTTAAAGAGCCAGGGATTAGGACTCAAGGCGCGTTCTGGGAGCTATGCAATGCTTTCGTCGAGGTATGCACCCTAGGTTTATCCTTCATCATGAAATAGCGGTTAACAGCAATTCAGTCATACACGGTGTTGATGTTGAAGGTGAAAGAGGCCAAAGCCCAGACCAGCATTATGTCCATGGAGGTCATTACCCTCCTTCGGCCGCTTCAAAAATCTGTCAAATCATGCGGGCAGTCGATTCAAGCCTCACCATGGTCACACCTGGCCACCCAGAACGGTTTGCAGTACAGTATCAAGTCGCCGGATTCCCAAGTCCCACTCCCGATGACGCCACAAAGTGCTGCCCTTGGGCCTGCTGTCCAAGCCACCGTTCCATCAACTCCACAGACAATTTCCTACAATGCTATGTTTAGTGGTAATGTCTTTGAAAGAGCCGATGCTTATCTCTCAATGAGTAGTTCCGCAGCTTCCTCGCGTACAGGAACGATGACTTCAACGGATGGGATGATGCCTGTCTCGGCTCTGAGCCCCTAAACTCCTTTAATGGAAGATTTAATAATATCAGCAAGGCTTTTTGATTAATGGGTGTAGATTTAAGGTTTCTTTTCTCTTTCATGGTGTTTGGAGCTCGGCGTGAATAGTTCTTTACGCGTGGATGATATGCTTCGAGGGCCGGCTGCGGTGTTTGGGGAACTCTATGCATTTGCTACGGCGTTGGAATGGAACGAGCTAATCATGAATACGATGGATGATCCTCGGATGGTGAAATAAAGGAAATGCTCTTATCCCCCAGTACTGCTTTATAAGATAGCATAAGCAGAATAGGAGACGTAGCGAGTACTGAGATGAAGCTTTGTTTCTGATATGTGAGCCTGTTGACGTTGATTCATAGGTAATATGTCAAGAAAGAAGCTGGACCATCAGAGCACGCGTAGCATGTAAATGTTAGCGCCGAACTTAATGATTCAGCCAGTGAAGTACATCTACTCAAAGTCAGCCAACCTTGACTGTCCTATCCGATAACTTTCGTGACAAAATTTGCCAGGACAAATCTCCCTTCATAACCCCAATGCATCATTTTTACGTTGAGATTCACTCACTTAGTTGGTCGGATTCAGAAATAGAATGGCACTGGCTCATGTTACAGTTATAAGCACACGAATTGCTCTGCTATGATCACCAACCAAAGTATATGGCACATTCCTAGGATTAGCAGCATTAGTAAAGATGCCTGGTAAACGCGCTTTTCTCAAATACTTGTTTCTGTTAGTCAAAGATAAAGCAGGTGAGGCTTTGCAAATGGAGAGGCATCTCAGAAGTCAAGAAAGGGCTAGGAAGAGCCGTAGAAGGTCGGTATGTATGTGCCGTCCCTCACCTTATAGGCAAGAGACAATCACTGATGTGCTATAGCTCCGACACTGAACTCTCGTAGGGATATCTATCGACGAGATGTCATGACTGGCTTAGGGCCCAAGAATGAGAGAGCGAGATCCACGGAGACTATAAAACGAACTACAGGCTCAATTAAAGGAAATGGCCGACGCAGAGCTTGTTCTTGTTCAAATGAAAGATGCAGAAAAGAAGATGGCTGGCGCTTGCTAGTCGAAGGTCGCAGAGACGGTGCTAGAGCTCGCTCTCAAAAACGGAGCAGACCTCGAAGGCAGGAAGGAGATCCAGAGGCCAAAAGGGAGAGATACAGATCCGAATCATTCTCTCGATCACGAAGTAGACCTAGACGACGGGCGGCAGGTTGGGGGGGATGAGAAGGGGAAACGAGAGGACTTTTTCGCGTAGCGGATCTAGACCTAGACGACGAAACACAGAGTCTGGTGCAAGGAAAATTGTAAAGTCATGGGAGAGAAAGGGCCCGATTGCAATCTCCGTGGAAGGATGGAACAGTGTGGTGGACCTCCAGAAAAAGAAACGAGAGCAAAAGGGCAGATACCGGGGGGAGGATCATTATGGGCGAAGACAAAATTACAGGTCATCGAAGATAATTGCTGATCCCTATTTTGAAGATCGATATTATGAGAATGCTCGGAAGAACCACAGTGATGATAGATATGAAGAGACAAAGAGACATAGGCCATTGAGGGACAATAATAGTTATTTTTCACAGACGGGAACCATCGAGAAACACCCTGCTGGACCTAAAATTGAAAATCACATACAACAAAAAGAAAGGAAGTGAGGAGAAAGAGGTTATAAGAAGGTACGAGAGAATGGGGCAGTCGAGATATCCCATCAGGAAACAAAGCTATGAGGATAGATGGAAGTTTGTGGAGAGGAGAGAGGGCTGAAACTGAAGCTATAGTAGAGAAGACAAGACGTCCTTTTGAGGAGGAGGCTGCTGAGAGGAAGATTGCCCTGGTTGGGGGAAGGAAGGAAAGCTCAAGCGGGAGTGTCGATGAATCGTAGTGAGTAGGCTTTATTTCCCCATAAACGGAACTTTCATTTTGTGATATGTACGCGCTGAATCATGGGAACCCACTGGTTATGCCGACTGCTTTTTTCTGCGGGGTTGCCTATCTGTAAGGCTGTTCCTAAGGTGGCGAGACACAACTAATTCCTGACTATTCTTTAGGAAAACGGCCTCGCGCGGTCACATTCGCATAATTCGAGATCAAGTGCTATTCTACTAGGTTCGGCGTGGCCAAACAAGCCAGTGTTTGTAGACTACTAACGACTCTACAACTGGTCTATACAGACACTGCTTTTTCCCAGACTACCACTTTCCGAACCGCGCAAGCAGCTAAGAGAGTAGTGGTAGAAACAGCAGCAATAATAGTAAATGGAGTAAAGGTACATTAGGCTGAGCGCCCATCGGTGATTCGAGGAGATCGTTTACAGAAAGGCTGATATTGCCTGACAAACTTGAGGAATTGGAATTGCATTTTGACTGGATGAGACGAAAGGAAGAAGCGAGGCAAAAGAATTGGCAAGGTGTCGCAAGTCTGGTGATGAACTATTAAGATTTAGAACGAGATGACAGTGCGTAGTTGTGTAGATAGTCTCTCAATTGGTATACAAAGGATATGACTGATCTAGAATCTAAAAGCTCCAGTTTCCCTGCTGCAAATGTTGTCGTCAGGTGCTTCCTAGATTGGCTGCTTCTATCTATGCCATGTTTATGCCTTTATTGGGGCATTGATGGCTTGCTTAATGAAGAAGGCTATGTGGCTGAGCTCGGTCCACCTTTAATTGCCTTGAGGGGACTATCGAGATTTTAGCTTTCGAAGTGATGGTCGCAAGCTCAGGCTCTCAACGGGCTTCGACTGTACCCTTCTAGCACGTAGGCAACTATAAGCTAGGTATGACATGCACTTGCCAATGATTTTTGTTCCCTTAGTGGAAGGACATGCGGCTATCTTATTCTTTCCAGGACCTTCTGACCAAGCGTGCCTCCAAGGTAAGAACTAACTTCGGAATGCTCCTCTGCTTCAACTATCACAGCAGCGTTATAAGCTCCCAAGACCATATCTTCATCGACATTGAGACCCTCTTGAACAAGAAGCTGAATCACGTCTCTAATCCTTGCAATCTCTTTCCGAGTTTCAGGTGATATCTCATCATTCTGACTTGAGTATGCAGTACTGCTAGTTTGCTCATCAAGTCGTGTAATCGCGGCATCACCACTCGCAATCTCGACATGCTTGCTGATCCAGATATATCCGTTGACACCCAAAATGACGTCTACCTTCCCTCCCCCACCAGAAGTTTCAATTGTAGAAACTTGCTTCTTAGCCCTGATCACACCTCCACCACCACCGACACCACTGACGCTTATGAAGATACCATTTCGCAGCTTGCCATATTTTAGACTTCGTGTATGTAAACTTGCACTGCCATCTTGATGTAAACTCTGGACTTCTGCTACTAATAGATCGCCCTCAGAGAAGAATGTGCGAATTTGTAGCTCATCTGTTTCGGTACGTTTGCGCAGAATCCCACCAGGAAGGTTAATGGCTGCAAGCGGTAGGCCGGCGAAAACAGGAGCTCCAACATCAACTCGCCACCGTTTAGATTGCACTTCAATAATACGGCCAACTACAAGGTCGCCTATTTCGGGTGTATAGCGAGCTCGCAAGGGTCGTACAGATAGGAGCTTGTTCGTTTTTTGTACCGTCCCTGCAACAGTCGCGACTATCTCAGAACTTGCTGGAGCAACATATGTACCGTGACCTCTAAATATCAATTAGGAAAGCACTTTAGGTGGGAGAACTTTGGCACCTCATCCATTGAGCATCGTCCGTTACAACTTCTCCTGGGGTGACGACCTCTGAACTCTTGAATCGTTTGGTTGGGCGCATGTCGCTATCTCCTTGAAGATCAACCCCCCCATCGTCAGAATCGTCTGAAGAATCCTGTACTTGAACTTTTGTCGTAGCCGGAGTTGGGGCAAGTATAGTAATTGCCATGTTTGTAGTGCTCTATGGTTCGACAAGGCTGAAGCTCTTCAAAGAACTTTTAGAAGGCTTCAGGGTGGTTCAGGATGGCTAAATTAAGCGAGACAAGGCTGAAATAAAAGGGGTAGAGGATTGATAGGACGGGAATCTAAGACGGCGATTTGAACGATATTTGCTTCCTTGCGCCATTATTACATGTTGAATCTACATCTAAAAGCTACCGCTATACAGATAAAACTAGCCTGTCCAGCTATCGTTCTAATTATCGTTCATTTTAGAGGAATGGTTGTTATCATTATGCTCTCCATGTGATGCATATGTAGCTGGTAACAGATTGGCGTATGACTATTGTTGCAAAAAGCCTCTCCACCTAAGTAAAAGAACGTCTATCGCTCCAACAGTGTTGCTCGAGCGACTTGCCCGTTTTACGGCGCAGAGACATTGTCCACTGTATCATATGATCGAGAGAGGCATTCTCGTGGTGACGTGAGCACTATCCCCTCGAGATTCCACCCAAAGATGGCACTAAGACAAGAACAGACCCAACCTCTGTTCAGATATGCATACATTTGATGTTGCCACAGATATTTCGTAGTAGAGGCGATTCTTGCGGCAGAGAGTGGAGAGCATCCAAGGTGTCCGAATTGGAACAGCATTAACGGCCCTTTGAGTTATCTGAAGTGTCTTGCAAGAAACCCTCAGGTTAGCGCATCAGGTCTGAAGTATCAGGGATCAGTATAAATTGCGAAAGATCCTAGGGAGGTTCTCTCCATTCAGTCATACCTTTCTCTTCGTTGTCAAATGCTACAGTCGAGTGTGAATGCAGATGTATACCAGCTGCCTAATTAACCAGTCTGTATATACCCAGGCCAACGAATGAAGCTGCAATGCTGGTGATTCCGATTTGTCGCCCTCTGAACCCAATCATACTCTTGCTCTTCAGAATTCTCGCCTGGTTCAATTGCAGCTGACGGTGCCCTGAGAAATAGCTGTAGGCGCCTAACCCCATGAAAGCACCAGCGCCTATAAGCGATTAGAACGGCTGTGCGAAACAGGGAGACATTTGTGAGGGACATGCCAGTAATTCTGCAGCTCATGCAATCATTAATATCAGCTTTCATAGCATCGCGAAGTGGTTCAATTCGCTGCAGCTCGTTCAAGCTAGGCGTCGATGAAAAAGGCCACCACATTTCGAAGGATGTTGTAGACTTCTTATGCTAAACAAATGATGAGAGGTTCAGATATTGCTTCAAACGCACCAAATTAAAGCGGATCGATCCAGAGACTATGCTTGGCGCGGTCAGATGCGGGCCGGGTGAGCGCAAGCTTGATCCAACAACCACCCCACCAACCCAGGTCGACATTCAACCTGGGCTCAAGCTTACCAACATCTCGAGAACACCAAATGATTCGGTAGCAGAAACTCCTTGAACATGAGTGGGTCTATAGAGGCGTTGTACATCTACGATGAACATCAGTATGCTTCATTCAGTCTTCCATGTATACATTCTAATAACAAATATAGTCGCCCTATCTTAACTCATGCATATACATCTCGACCCCTACCAGCTGCCCAGCTTCTCCCGTTATATTTGGCACATCCTCTACCTAGACCAAACTTCGTATATCTCCCCAATCTCTCACCGCCAACCCTGCTTTTCAGTCTTTGCCACGCCAATCTATTATTCTTCCTAACCTCTTCCTCTGAGATCGAACCCTTGCTCGCGCTTGAGTTTCTGCATCGAATTGTAGATGTATTAGAGGATTTTGTTGGTTCGCCTCTGTTGGCACACAAAATAGAAGCTAGTTATGATGTGGTGGCACAACTACTGAATGAGATGTGTGATGCTGGCGCAATCAGCACCACAGAGCCAAATGCGCTGAGGGATCTGGTGGAAGTTGAGGGATGGCTTGGGAAGCTATTAGGAGGGATCAACATTCCCGGGTATGTCAAGCTGCTAGAGGTTACATGCAGAGTGCTAAATGTTGAAGGAAACCTGGACTTTCTGGCAACACTTCTGCTACTAACATGCCAGGTATTTCCTCAAGTGGATCATCCGCCGCCAATACGCCTGCTTTGCCATGGCGAAGAGCTAATGTAAGGCATACCTCGAATGAGCTATATGTAGACCTCGTTGAGACACTTTCTGTCACCCTTGCACCGTCAGGCAGGCCACTGGCAGCTTTCGCAAATGGAACAATCGCATTCACGTCAAAAATATCAGGGGTGCCGGATTTGCTCCTAAGCCTATCTACCCCTTCTGGGAAGCAAAATTTGAATAGTGTCATGGAACTGCCTGTATTCCATCCTTGTGTGAGGTTGGCAAAGTGGCGAGAAAATCCAGGTGAACTGAGCTTTGTTCCACCTGATGGGCGCTTTGTTCTAGCAGGTTATGAGGTCGATTTATTACCATTCCAGAACGGAATAATTGGAAGTACCAAATCACCTAATCTGAAACTGCCTGTGAGTATTGAAGTCAAAACTAGTCTTGGAGCCACTGGCTCGGAGTTTGAGGTTAGATTATTTATTACAAAGATTTCTGGACAAGGAAATTCTTCAATATCTGGCTCGGGCTCTCGAAACAATAGCCATGGAATAGGGCGTGGTGGTTCGGGATTCGCAGCTCTAGGTGGTAGCACTATTGGTACTTCTACCGTCCCAACCCTAGAAGACCTAGTTGTTTCGGTTCCATTGCCTACTGACGTGAGGAACCTACCTGAGATTAGAGCGAGTAGAGGTGACACAATATACAATCCTGGCGCGAGGCAGATAGATTGGCATATACCAGCGAAAGATACTGTTGCTGGTGGGGCTATTTTGCGCTGTACAGTTGTTGGACCGCTTTCTGAGGCCGAGGAAGACTTTGAAGGCAGTGGCTTCAAGCTTGATGGGAGCTATGACGATGATGAAGGGACCTACCAAGCCCCAGAAAAATCTATTGTTGCGACAGCGCCGACGGACGATCAGGGGGTCTTGAAAGACTCTCGAAAGATAGCGCAAAACAAAATATTGATGCCCAGTTCGGCGAATGTCAGCTTTTCCGTCAAAGGTTGGCTCCCGAGTGGCATCAAGGTTGAATCTCTACAGATTGATGCACGTAAAAGCCGGGGGGTCGGCGAAGGCGTAAAACCATACAAAGGGGTGAAATACCTGACAATAAGTCGAGGTGGCGTTGAGATTAGATGCTAATACAATAATATAATCGAGTCTGGGAGCGGCTCATGTCTATGTCCGCGAAAAACATTTCTAGCTTCAATCAGCCAATATTAGCATCTCTAGTTTACAAGTGCATAGCCTCACATGAGACATGGCTGATTGATACGACAATATACATGATGTATAAGGTCCCGATGTTCGCAATGGGATGATACCCGACCGTTATCCGGATACTCATCCAGATCCGTGGAGTGCATCGAATCCTTGATGGGACTATTTTGACCGACCACATTAGCCATTCGCCTTGCACTTCTCTTTAAAGATGTGATCCCAGTATCTGCTAAAGGGTATGCCGTAGTGTGTTTTGGCCAATGCTTTTCTGGCATTTCGGATCACAAAAAAGTTACTGACAGAAGGTGCTGCCTCATTCCATCAGTGTCAAGAATACCTTAATTTTGAACGCCATTGGCTGAACCTGGGTATTAATTTAATTCCTATATCTCCATTGCACAAGAAATCCATACAGTGTTTATTGTGAAAGACTTCACTTCACGTATAATACGTATAATAGAGCCAATAACCGGCAACTGTCATCTTCAATCAGCGGATTCACGTGCTTACAGGCTCGGGTACCCCGCAAAAAAAAAAAAAAGGTATATGATGAGCCTCGGCATATGCAGTTAGGTAAGCAGAGAGCAGTTTCGCGTCCCCCTTGAGATGGCCCGTCCCTCGCTTTCAATGGAATGCGGTCGTACTACTATCGCAGGACGGATGCTACGGCATTTAATTGCACCGCATCGCTATCGAATTTGCACCGTTCCCCTCTCAATTCCATCTTCATAAAGTATTCAAAGCTTCTGCTTTTCCTACCTTAATCAACATAGCACTGGAAAAGCATACATGCACTCAATACACACCTGACACGACACTCTTGCAGGTCGCTGACCATCACTGTGAGAATCTCTTTCTACCTAAACACTATGAGTACGAACTTGAGAAGCTTGGCTGACTAGTATCTATCTTAGTCGCTCCAATATGGCTACTACTAAGGTTGCACCTTTTCAGGCTACTGCTGTTGACTCTATCCCCATTACTGTTAATACTCTTAAAACCACATTTCGATCACAAAGAACCAAACCCATTGAGTACCGCCTTACGCAACTGCGAAAGCTTTATTGGGGCATTGTGGACAACGAAGCTGCCTTGGTGGAGGCATGTAAACTCGATCTCGGAAAGCCGACCTTCGAAACATATATATCAGAAATCGACTGGTTGAAGAACGACATCATTTTCACTACTGGAAAATTGGCAGGATGGATGAAGGACGAGAAACCAGATGATATCCCGCTTACAAACAAGCTACTCAGCCCAAGAATCAGAAAGGACCCTCTTGGTACAGTGCTTGTCATCGGCGCATACAATTTCCCTTTGCAGCTTTCTCTAGGGCCTATGATCGGCGCCATTGCAGCTGGTTGCGCATGTGTTTTAAAGCCCTCAGAGGTTTCCCCAGCAGCTGCTATGGTGATGAAGAAGGTTGTGGAGGAGTCTCTAGACTCAAGCGCATACGCCGTGGTTAATGGTGGAGTTCCGGAGACTACTGCGCTTTTGAATGAGAAATGGGACAAGATATTTTACACCGGCAGTGCCAATGTTGGAACAATCATTGCAAAGAAGGCAGCCGAAACTTTGACTCCCGTTGTTCTCGAACTTGGAGGAAGAAACCCGGCTATCGTCACCAAACATGCTGATCCTCGTCTGGCAGCGCGCCGTTTATTGTGGGCAAAATCTCACAATGCTGGCCAAGTCTGTATCAGCCAAAATTATATTATGGTTGAAAAGGATATCCTGCCAGCGTTTATCGCCGAGCTGAAAGTAGCCATTAAGGAATTCTATCCTAACGGTACCAAGACGAGCCCGGATTTTGCAAGAATAGTTAACAATCGACACTTCCATAGAATTAAGAAAATGCTCGATGAGAGTAGGGGAAAGATTCTTTTGGGAGGAGAAGTGGACGAAGCTGAGAATTACATTGACATTACTGTCGTTCAGGTCAACGACATCAAGGACTCTATGATTGTTGATGAATCTTTCGGCCCCTTGATGCCTCTTCTAGCTGTAGATGACGTGGAGGAGGCTATCCGTATTGCTAATACCGTTCATTCAACACCACTGGGACTTTATCCTTTCGGAACTAAAGCCGAAACAGACAAGAGTATTGCTAGAGCATCATTTTAATTACATCAGCTAACTTCTTTTACAGTTCTTAACGAGGTGATATCAGGAGGTGCATCTGTCAATGATGGTTTCTTCCATGGTGCCATTCCCACTCTTCCGTTCGGAGGGGTTGGAGACTCCGGGCAAGGTGCATACCGCGGAAGAGCCTCCTTTGAGACTTTTACTCACCGACGTTCTGTAACTAAGACTCCAGGATGGATGGAGAAGCTTCTCGACGTTAGATATCCTCCTTACAATGGCAAACTGGCAAAAGTTCGCAAAACCAGTGAGTTGAAGCCAAACTTCGATAGAAGTGGCAAACAGATTAAGGGAATAAAGTACTGGCTGGGATTGGTATGTGCTCCATATGATTTACTTTGCTTACGTTGAACAATCTGGGACTTTTCACCTGTTGGGAACACATACCTAATCTAGTGATCAGATCTTTGCATTGGGAGGGGAGAGTTCTACAGGTACCTTTGTGAGGTGGGCCTTTACGGCACTGCTAGCTGTTGGAGCGAAGAAGTAGTAAGTACTATCATCGAACATCGAAAGAGCATTGAGCTCTGGATGTAGAAGCTCCACAAGTTGTGGTACATTAGATCTGAACAAAATGATGAGCTGGTGAGGGCATTTGCTGACTTGACATCACTTTATAGTATTGAAACTGGAAACTTGCCATTCTTAAAGTAGAGAAAGACATAAGGTCGGAACGAGAAGGGGGCCGGGGTGGGAATCAGAATGAGTAATTGTCATTACCAAAATTCTCCTTTGTGTTGGATATCCGTGTATTATGATAATTGGCCTTGGCTGCGTTGGAATCGTTGCTCTGCTTTCACAGCCATCATTGCAAAGAGTTTGCTTCTGCACATTTTACCGTTACATGTTATGCCACAACTTCACAGTTGTGATTGCCGAGCGAGTGTCTTGCGCTTTTAAGTGCTGTTGAAAACTCTAACATCTGATGCTTGATTATTTTGGTGCCTACTCCAGAAATACGATTAAATAAACCCGCATTCACTTTGTTGCATAAAATCACCGACCTATCACAGCAGCGCGATATGACACCCATCAATACGGATATATTAGTCGAGAAAGTCCAGTCGAGCCGAGCGGTTCCCCCTTGTCCGGGTGCTCGGCAACCGGCTTTCCGAACATCCCATCCTGCCTTGCACAATCCGGAAAAAGGATTCCTCCACACAGATCATACAATTTAGTGGACTGATTTGTTTTGTTGCATATCGTGCGGATATGTCATGTTCCGAGTATTTTGGTCGATTGATGATTAAAAGATGAACGGAAAGTGGTGGCGAAGGGATTCCTACCCGCACGTGATTGTTTTGTTGCGGTGCTGTGCCAAAGCTTTGTCTGTGAAGGGGGTCCTGCATTGACTGTGTGACTTTGAAGACTAATTTGCTTTGAGCGTTTTGAGTATTCAGGGCTGTGGCTCTGCAGGTGCAGGCTTTGAACCTGTGGTGGTTGGATAACCAAAAGGTAGCACCTGGAATAACTACGATCTAAAGTACTTTTTCGCGAATGGACTTTTACAGTCAAGAATGCGGGGTGGGGGAGGAAGGGAATGGTTCTCATGACTTTTCTGTCGCATTTATTAGCGTGATGCTGTCAGCAGTTTAATATGATTGAGACAAGAGGGCTCTTTTTTTGCTGTTTCTTTAATGTATTTCTACAAAAGACATATCATATTACCCTCAGAGTGCATCAACCACACTAGAACATCACAGATAGCTACACCTTCGATTGATCTAAGAAGCATATCACCGTGAGTAGATGTGGCGAACGCCTCTCTCTGGAAGGCTACAGCAGAAGATACATTCAATTAGAACGAGAGAGTGAAATGGACCGCATCAAGAAGCTAGGCTTCGCTCCATTCTAGGGAACGGCCGACGTTGAGAGAACAAGTGCCAATAGGAAGTAGGCTTGGAAAGAGGAGATGGGGCGATTGAAGAAGAATTTCGATCGCAAGACGGGACGGAGAAGGTATAGGCAGAAGGAAGGCTACCTCTTGTCGTATGAGATCAGGGAACAAGGGCCTTTGCCCAGAATGGATGTGGGTCATGTTTTGAGAAAGGGAATCTATGCCAATCGTATGGAGAGACGTATGGGGCGAAACCAAGAGATGCTGAACATGTAGAAAAGTTTTGTAGGAATGGAAGAATTTCATCACCGGAGCCAGTTTCGCCTTCGTATCATGATGCAACTCACATACCTAGTTGATGCCTGGGAGATATCAAAAATGCTTCATCAAACCAGGCACACTGAATAGGCATGGAACGGCCCCATATTCTGACCCGAAAAGAGGAAATATTGGCCAAATGGGCTCTACACGGATTAAACCTTCACCCAATCCATTTAGCAAAAGCTATGTAGTATATATATAGAGAACATAGCTCTCAAGGCTGACAGAATGGCCGACAAAGTAACTGACAAGGTATTTTCGAAAATGAAGAGCTTCGTACCTAAGCTTAAGCCTAAGCTCACAGCCGAGAACCTAGCCATCCTTTAAGCCTCATACATGAAAAGTAAAGCTAACGGAAGTACCTGGCAAGACTATGAAGAGATGGAGGCGCTCACGCACAAACCTTCGACTGTGAATGCCTTAACGGTGAGAGCTTCAACTGCGTATATGGGTACATGGCTAGGAAATAACCAGAAGACGGTGGTATACGGGATGTTGCTGCAGAATAAAGTTGCGGAATTAAAGAGGTTTCATGAGGAGAAAGAGAAAGCAGAGGGGAGATAACGGTGATAAATAGGCTCTTGGATAGTGCAATTACATTGCCTGGCATAGAATATGTGCTCGTGAGCACTTGTGATGAGAATGCTTAGAGGAGCAATTAAGTAGGAAGGATAAACATAGCGCGCTTATTGTAAAAAGATAAAAGAGGGAAGACCGACCGACATAATATTTACTTGGTAAAAATGATTGCTACTCCAATCAGGTTGGTTATGATGAGTCGGGGTCGAAATTAAATGGGTACGAAAAGTCTGCACAAACCTCTAGACAAAGCTATCACAAGACCATTTTCTGGTTGAGAGAATCTCCTAGGTTGACAAATATATAGGTTTATATTGATAAAGTGATCTTACAGATTTTGTGTGGACATACAGATATTTCTACACGGTTCATGTTCTCTTAACACCAACCTGCTTAGCCCTGGCTCCTCCTGCCATCGTCATTTGTGGTACAGCATCCTCTAACAGCTTTTGAGCCTTCCTTCTAGAGTAAGCTTGCTCAATCACCGCCTTTCCATCAACTAGGGTACCATCAATCATCCTTTGCTCATCTTTCTGGGTCGTCTCAAGACGGTACTGCTCCAACTCTGCACGGCGATCGGCAAATAACGACCAGTGTTTGGGCCATTTAGCCTTGGGCTTGAACTTGTGGTGCCTCAGATCTAGAGGAATGTCCTCAAAGGTGTCGGTGGGATCCTGTTGAGAGTCAGATGAGGGCTATTACAATTGAGAAAGCAAGAAACTCACCTTCGCTTCTTTCAGAAGTTGGTCGACTTGATCTCCCAAGTAACGTTTGTTTTGAGCTTGGGACTCATACATCTCGCAACTCATCTTGACAATGTCTGTTATTGGGTCATATCTCACGCCCGCCAGTTTCTTGAGCTTCGATTTTTGGATCTTTGTTAGATCTGGCATATCGTCTATACAGAACTCTACTACCACCTTCTTCTCAGCAGGATGCGCCTCACCCATATATGTTGTGTATCGGAACCTCAAGGGCATGTCGTGTGTTGGTGGCTCAAAAGGTTTGGCAAGTTCTAAATTGTCAGTCAGTTGGCTGGCCTATGTTCTACCGTATCGATAGCACTTACTTGACAACATAGGTAAGTCCCATGCTGCTAATCTAGCATAGTGCCGTAGTTCTTGATGTTGGGCCAGTTCTCCATGAGCAAGAACTGACATGTTATCAAACTCATCACCATCCTCTTGCTCTCCTTCTAGTTCCATGGGTCCATCCTCATCAACATCCTCTCCCATATTAAGGAATGTGTCCAAAGGCTTTTCTCTCCTCCTGCCCTCCTGTGGAGGATTTGACAACCTGTCAAACTCTTCGTCCCATTGTCCCATTAGGTCTGACAACTCGTACATCACATCGTCTTCTCCGTCCTCCTCTTCCTCCTTCTGTTCTAGAAAGGAATCATCCATAGCCCGCTCAATTGCCCTTCGCCTGCCTGCCGAGTCCCTATTTGCATTATTTATGGCTGCCTGAACCCAAGGTTCCAGCTTATCTTCTGGCTCTTCCTTGTCTTCATCGCGTCTACAGATAGTCGTTGAAAATGCCCGCCTTCGATCAATTGGTTTTGCGGTGAACTGACATACTGCACGTGGACGCCTGAAGCTTCTTGCCGTGAGGCGCAGGCCCTGCCGAAGTGTTGACATGCCTGATGTTTATGTTGCAAGATTGGCCAAAAATGTTTGAGGCTTCAGAACTATTGTTGGAGCCTCAGGTTTGTAATTCTGGGCCTAGTGCATGCCCCCACAAAATACTGCAACCTCCCAAACGTCAGGCATGGGCTGGCGTCCCAATGCCACCGCTTTCTAAACAGAGCCGAGTCAAGAATATTCTGCCTGTATGTGGTACCTTTGTCATGTGCTTTGCAATTGTAACTTCGCATTGTACATCTAGGAGACAATTGCGTTGAGGGAAAAGAGCGCACACATTGCTAGTGACTTGCTTTCATAGTTCTGCAAAAGGCAATCCTACCAAGTACGGGCAAACCACAAGCAAGCTACCGCCAGGCTGAAGAACTAGCTCTAATAATCAACATCGAGTTCCTTCAAAAGATTAATCCGACTCTTGCGTCTGCAAAATAAATGGCAGAATCCACAGCTAGGCCGCGCCGAATGCTCATCACAACTGGGGCGACGGCGCCGTTCCGGGAACTTTGTCAAGCGGCGCTTGATGTGAAGTTCCTAGCGCATTTACACAAGCACAACTTCACCCATCTCACGCTTCAAATGGGTGACACTCTTTCTGAATTTCAGAAACTTGTTCCTGAAGACACCAAGGGCGTTAAAATAGATGCCTTTGGCTTCAAATCTCGAGGTCTGCATAAGGACATGATGTATGTTCAGGCTAGGGATGAGGAGGATTATGACATTGGTGTTGTAATCACGCATTGTGGTAAGTTTCTTTGGGATATTGGACTGAGTTATACCTTACTGGCTCGAAAAGGTTCAGGAACCATTCTCGATATTATGCGTCTCGGCTTACCAATGATTGTTGTGCCCAATCCGAATCTTCTTCATAATCATCAACAGGAGCTGGCAGATGAGTTGGACCGCCTAGGCTATTGCACCCAATCCACTGTTGGGTAAGCATTTGGGGCTTTTCCCTAAACAGGAATCTCACTAAGAGGAACCAGAGAACTAGTCCAAGCTCTTGATAATTGTTTAGCATTGAAGAAACCCCGAGATGATCGTGATAAAAAACGAACCCAGGAAGCCAAGTCTGAGCTCAATAGACTTGTGGATGACCAGGTCCGCTACGAAGAGGATGTGACTCTGATGGTATGCTGGCCTCGCAAAACACTCGCTTTCTTCTCATCTTTCGTTCATACATTCCGCTTTCCAAATTGCATATACACCGAGAGCTAATCATTTTTAGGAGGGATAACAAGGTACCTCTATGTTGTGAGGAAGGAATGGTATATTCTGAGAATCGCGCATGAGTGATGGTAGGCGTCAGGTAAAATGATACCCATTGGATAGTGCATTTTCGGTGTAGTTGCATAAGGAAATGATACCTAGCCCTTGTACATAAGTTGTTTCCTGCTTAAAACAAAATGCCAAAGATGAGTTAAGGAGTTACTAAAAGAGCAGACCTGGGCCCAAGGGACTTTTCCGACGGTTCTGATTACTTTTGAGTGAGGAGGTGGTTGAAGGAACCTTAGCTTTAGAACCACGAAATACACATAAAGTAATCTGAAAGATGTACAGGTTTCTCTAGTTGCTGCATCTGGGCAAGGCGGCCGCGAGATTCTCACGATTCTAAGAAAAGTCTAAACGTCGTACATTCAGGCAGTTCTCCCACATTTAGTATTGAGGATCTAATGATTTGGGGTTCGGGCTTCCAGTAACCGACAGGCGGGTATCTTAACAGCCTGGTCTTGTCATTCAAGCCACTATTAATAGCCCTGTGGCGGTGCAACAAAGTGTTCCTGTCACAACAAACTACTACACAATAGTGTTTTACTGTAATTGGACATACTTTGTTAAGATCTATGTACGTTCTTCCACAATATTGAGGGAATTGCAGTGTCTGATCGTGGCAGAAACGAAGGAAACTGAGCCAGCAACCCTGTCAGACAAGCCAGGTCAGCAAAGGCTGAAACCATCTTCATTTCAAAGTCTGAATGTTCCTACAATAACACCTCTACACGAGCCAGCGCGATGGCAGGGCTTGAGCAGCTAGAGATTCATAGCAAGGTAGAAGATCACCCACACCAGACAGTCATATCATATCTGACGAGCATAGTCATATATCGTACGCTGGGTTAAAGTTGAGGAAGGACATACAATATCTTGGAGTGTTCAGCCGCACAAGAAGTCAATGTGGGCATTCTTCCTACGGAAGCCTTCCTAAAAACTGACAGGCAGGTAGAAACTTTGGCATATTCAAACATCCAGGCCATGCAGGAACAGGTGCTGGGGCGGCTTCAGCTGCGGTGTCCTCATCTGAAGATCTCCTTCAGGTTGACGGAAAATCGCGGCGCCCATCAAACGCCGGCGGTGGAAAAAATGATTCATCTACCGCTCAAGAACAACTGAAGGCAAAGGGTTTCTTACCAGTCCAATGGTATGGCAAGTGTGAGGCGGACAAAGTGTCCATTGGGACGTACGCTGTTCAGCCCGGGCATGGTGGAATGTATGGCCTGGTTTTCGACAATACTTTTTCCATCGCATTTGGCAAAACAGCAACCTTTGTGCTTCTGACATATCCTACTAATGCACCGCCGCACACAACTCACCATCTGCAAAGCTTGCCAGGCGTTACCGCTGGGGCAGGCTTGAACAGCATCGGTAAAAGTCAGAGCCCGCACCTCGGTGCGTCCGCTTCAGAATCAGTGGATAGTTTGCAGAGTCATTTGGTGGTGGGAAACAGTGGTAGCAGGGGTAATTCAGTAGTGGGCCGTACAGACAGCGAAACCGCGCTTCCGACCTTTCATGCAGGAGTTTTACAGAAACGGAGACGAAAGCGTGGTCAAGGCTACGCAAGGCGGTTCTTTTCATTAGACTTTGCCTCTTGCACCTTGTCTTACTACCACGACCGGAATACGTCAGCCCTGAGAGGCGCGATTCCTTTAAGTTTAGCTGCAATTACTGCCGATGAGAAGAGAAGGGAAATAAGTATTGATTCGGGAGCAGAGGTATGGCATTTAAAGGCTAGTAATGCTAAAGATTTCGGCGAGTGGACTATTGCACTTCAAAGGGCAAGTAACACTGCTCGCGGTGTTGACGTCGAGAAAACCCCATCTCCTGAGAAACTGAATATAAAAACTACAGGGCTTCAGAGCACTACGTCAAGTCAAGATGATTATGAATGGGAGCAAGTTGAATCTTTGGTGAGTAGAATCGTAGGTACTCGGGATGCTCTCCGAAGGTTATCCAGAGATACAGCTCCTGGTAGCAAAGGGCAGTCTTATAGCGGCCTTGGGCTTGGACTTGCATCAGGCAGCCTGACAAGTCCGGGACCAACTCTTGAGGATAATAGTGATTATTTTGCAACTGTGGCAGAGAAGAAATCTTTTTGGAAACGCAAATCCAGCGCCCCATCAACGCCGAATCTCTTCGCACGAAGTATTCAATCTCAACTTGCAATTCCAACGCCAGGGACAATAACAACAGTTACTGCAAATAATACTGCATCTCCTGCTCCGCGAAAGTCGAAACACGAGGAGATAAGCATGCATGACCATTGCTCAGCCCTGCTCAAAGACTTGGATGCCACGCTTGCCGACTTCTCTGTTCTTATCGCCAATAGTAAACGAAGGAGGATGCCGCCTCCAAAATCTGCTGCTGATCGAAATAGTATAGACTCAACCACATCAGATCAATTCTTTGATGCGGAAGCAGATATTGATCGATCTCAAGTAGTTCTTATTGATCGCCAAAGCGAGGAAGATACTCAACCGTCTGAAGCTGAAGCCGATGATGATGAATACGCAACAGATTCGTCCTCTATCTCCTCGGATGAGGAAGACAATGTTGACCTTACCAATAGTGGAACAATCACTCTTTTTCCTGTCAAAGCGAAGTCTTTGGAACCACTGCCACTTCCTATCACGCCTCGGAGGCGTAAGGTGGTACCTCCAGCTACTGTAATGCCACCAAGCTTGATTGCGTTTTTCAGAAAGAACGTAGGCAAAGATCTTAGTACAATCAGTATGCCCGTCTCTGCAAATGAACCCAGTTCTCTTCTGCAACGTACTGCTGAACAATTGGAATATTCAAACCTTCTTGATACCGCCGCAGCACACAAATCACCTACCTATCGTCTTCTATATGTTGCGACCTTTGCCGTATCTCAATTCAGTAGTGGCCGTGCTAAAGAGCGTGCTATTCGAAAACCATTCAATCCCATGCTTGGCGAAACATACGAATTAATAAGATCAGAAAAGGAGTTCCCGGGTGGTTTCCGTTTGCTTGTGGAGAAGGTCTCTCATAGACCAGTTGTAATGGCAATCCAAGCTGATTCTACACACTGGTCGTTCAGCCAATCTCCAGCACCAACACAAAAGTTTTGGGGCAAGAGCGCTGAACTCATCACCGATGGCAGAGTGAGGACAGCTCTGAGATTACCTGACGGCACCGATGAACACTACAGCTGGAATGTCGCGACGGTTTTCCTCCGCAATGTTGTGGTGGGCGAGAAATATGTAGAACCCGTTGGAACAATGACTATCACTAATGAGACGACTGGGGCCAAAACTACAGTTGAATTCATTCAGGAAGGGCTTTTCGGTGGCCGTAGTGAGAAGCTTAAGACCAAATCTACCGGGTCAGATGGACAGCCTACTGGCGTCGAGCTCACTGGTACATGGACCAATTCCATCCGCGTTGTCGAAAAGCATGGCAAAGAAAAAGAGATATGGCACTGTGGCAATCTGGTGGAGAATGCTACTCAGCGCTACGGATTTACGACATTTGCTGCCTCATTGAACGAAATCACGGAAATCGAAAAGGATAAACTACCCCCCACAGATACCCGGCTCCGACCTGATCAGAGAGCTGCCGAGAATGGCGATCTTGACCAAGCAGAGAAGTGGAAAGCGACGCTGGAAGATGGACAGAGAAAGAGAAGAAAGGAACTGGAGGAGAAAGGCGAGGCGCATAAAGTGCGGTGGTTCGTCAAGGTCGACGCTAGCGATCATGAAGAAGTATGGAAATTGAAGACTGGGAAGGAAGGCTACTGGGAAGAGCGGGCAAAAGGGAAATGGGAAGGGATCGAGAATATACTGGCTGGATGATCTAAGGGTTCGACCGTTTACCAGAAACCTGGATATGGGGCGTCACGGAAAAGTGTCTTTGTACGGGATCGTCTCACGCCATATCTGTCTGGTCTGCTTTCTGAATAGAAAAGCGTGTGAATATATCTCACATAATTGCGGGATTGATGGCATGTCCGAACTCCAGAACTGTAGATTGGATAGTAATAGAAACGAAATGATAAATCTTGTAATATTTACTACATAAGGTCATTGACGGTCATTAATCATTATCCTCCACATTGTAGCAACGAAAAAGTATCATATAATACACGCAGCCGCCCAGAACTCATGTATACAAGGAACAGCGTAGAAATACATCCAAAAAACAGCCAAGCTTCAATATCGTGACACATAACATAAAAACACCGCCTACGCAAACTCCTTCTTCAAGAACGACCACACACTCTTCAAAGGACCCTTCTCCTTCTCCCGTTCCTTTTCCTTGATCTTGGAGCTCGACTTCCTGTGTGCATGGCTAGGCATCTCTGAGGCTCGTTCCGGTTCCTTGCCCTTAGAGTTCGAGCTTGAGCCTTCTGCTTCTCTGGTCCTTTCCTCTGCTTCCCGTCTTCGTCTCCTTTCCTCTTTCTTAATTGCCAGAGCTTCTGCTTCTTTCTCCCCAGCCTCCACCTCGCGCTTTTTCCTCCTTTCCTCCTTCCGCGCAAGCAAGTCTTGCTCATCCTTCTCTTCGACCTCTCGTCTTCTTCGTCTTTCCTCTTTCTTTATGACCAATATCTCAGCCTCGTTCTCCTCTCCTTCCACCTCTCGTCTCTTTCGCCGCTCCTCCTTCTTCATTGCCAAGCTCTCTGCTTCCTTCTCCTCGGCCTCCCTCCTCTTTCTCCGCTCCTCCTTCTTACTTGCCAAAGCTGCGGCTTCTTTCTCTTTCTCCTCTGTGTCCCTTTTCTTCCTCCTCTCTTCCCGCCTCGCTCGTCGATCCTCATCATCCTTCTCCCGTTGGCGTCTCGCTTCCTCAGCGACCTCAACTCTTGCCATTTCCATTTGCTTCTCTGTCTCCTTTCTCAAACGGCGAGCCTCTCTTTCCTCCTCAGTGCGATGTCGCTCCTTGTCGATTTCCTTGCGATGAGAGTGGCTGTGGTGACGACTGGAGTGTCTGCGATCAGACCCATTTGGCCGCTCGCTCTCCTCTGGTGGTTGAAGTTTAACCTCCTTCTTCACAGGTTCTTTCGCTGGTTGCTGTTCGCTTGCAGCTGGAGATTGAGCAGGAGGCGTGGACACTTTGACTTCCTTCTTCACAACCTCTTTGACCTGTGCCTCATCACCCATGAATGGAGCGCTCTTTACTACACTTTCTGCCTTCGGTATGTCGGCTAACTTGGGTTTAACGTCGACTTCATACTTACCACTATGAGAGTGTCTTGAGACACTCTGCCGCCGAGATGACCTGCGAGTGGAAATTGAGGCATCGGCCTCTTTGCCAGCAGAGTCTGCTGCCTCGCTCTCTGCAAGTTTGGCCTTTTCAGCTCGGCGCTCCTCCTTGCGCTTTTCATGAGCAGCTTGTTCTTCCGGGCTGCGTTTACGCTTGCTGTGCGATTCGGCGCTCCCGACACTGAAACCACTGTCATGGCGAGATGGCTTTGTAGGAGTAGGTGGAGAAAACATTGATTTGAGATCCTTGAGTTTTAGATCCTTACTTGAGCTCACGCTTTCACGCCGCTTTCGATGCGAGTGTGCATGTGAAGAGGCATCCCCCGGAATGTCTTTGTTCTCACTATAGGATTTAGAGTGCGTCGAGTGTCTCGATGAGCGATGCTTGTTGCTAGCTCGCTTTGGGGGCCTAGTCTCCTCAGGCAATTCTTTGGGAGATATTTGGTCCGGCTCGTCAACGAGGCGTCTATCAGTGACTTGTGCTGGAACTAAGTCTTTCGCTGATATTACTTCTCCGAACAACAGACCGGCCCCAGCTGCGGCTGCAGCGGTAATGCCAGCAATGTGAGTATGGCCATTAGGAGGAGTGACACTTTGAACTTCGGCTGGCGCTTCAATCGTCAATGGAGCGTTCTCTGCTGGAGCTACAGCTATGCTTTCCTTAGGTTGTACATCTTCTGCTGGCTCAATATTCTTTGGAGCCTCAGCATTGTCTTCTCCCTGGGTTTCTTGTAGCTCAGCTTCATTCGCTTCCTCTGTGGGAAGTGGCGTAGCTTCTTGGGTCTCCTCTGCGGCAGAAACGATCGTGGAAGGGGGTTCTTCAACAGCCTGTGCTTCTGAATTCTCTACCACTGGTTCGTGAGGTTCCATGTCCTCGGGATTTGGCGAAATGATTTCTTCGGTATCTGGTTCACATCCCTTGTTACTGTCGGTTGGCTGCGCAACAGCGTCTTCTAGAACCAATTTAGTTTCTTCTGGGGCTTCTGAGCTAGGTCCGACTGTACTTGTCCCTCCAACATCATCACCATGGTTTGCACTAGATGTCTCGGGCGCATTTTCATCTGAAATTGGTCCAATATCAGCTATATCCGTCTTCACATCCCTCGAGGCTGGCTCCGCTTCTTCGGAAGCGCTTAAAAGTGACTCGCCATCAGTCTCAAGCCTTTTACCATCAATAGAAGGTGCGTCGATTTCTTCTTGGGCATTCAATAACGCTGGTTCAGCTTTTACCTCAATCTTCTGGTCGTCAGTGGGAGCCAAGAAATCTTCAGGTACAGGCTGCACGGGCTCCTGGGTGGTGTTGCCAGTGGTTACCACAGGAGTCTCAGCATTGGTGGTAATATCTGCAGACTCGGCGGTTTCTTCCTCCATGGGTTCTACAATCTCCTCGGCATTCGAATCGCATTTATGTTCTTCTGATTCTTGGGAACCCGGATCGTCCAGTGCCATCTCCCTTTCTTCTATACCTGCCACATCCGATATATCAGCGGCAGTACCCTGAGTAGGGCTTGCTTCGTCAACGACTTTTTCGACCTCATCCGGAACGGCTTTATCGGTATCTTCTGCTTGAGCCGCCTCCAAGTGGGTATCTTCAGTTGTACTTTCTTCGAATATCGCCGGCTCGTTAGGTACCGGCTCTTCCTCGAGTGTAGGATCACCGGCGACGACTAGTTCTTCAACCCCGACTTCTTCGTTCGTATTCTCCTTGCCAAGAAGTTCTTTCTCATTTTTAGAATCCTCATTGTCAGATACCTCGTTTTTGACCTCTACTTCTGGGGCCACAGAAATTTCACCTTGGAGTGTACTGCCCTCATTGGCCTCCCCCTCAGCAGCTGAATCTTGTGAAACAGCTGGTGCTCCTTGGGTGACTTCTGGTGGAGGTTCTGTAGGCTGGGAATCAACCTGTTTATCACCTGTGCCGCTCTCGACGAGGTCTGGATTAATTACAACAGCAGACAGCTCTTCCACTGGCTGCTCTTCCACTGGCTGCTCTTCCACTGGCTGCTCTTCCACAGGCTGTTCCACTGGCTGTTCTTCCACAGGTTTCTCTTCCACAGGTTGCTCTTCCACTGGCTGCTCTTCCACAGGTTGCTCTTCCACAGGTTGCTCTTCCACTGGCTGCTCTTCCACTGGCTGCTCTTCCACAGGTTGCTCTTCCACTGGCTGTTCTTCCACTGGCTGTTCTTCCACTGGCTGTTCTTCCACAGGTTGCTCTTCCACAGGTTGCTCTTCCACTGGCTGCTCTTCCACTGGCTGCTCTTCCACAGGTTGCTCTTCCACTGGCTGCTCTTCCACAGGTTGCTCTTCCACTGGCTGCTCTTCCACTGGCTGTTCTTCCACTGGCTGTTCTTCCACAGGTTGCTCTTCCACTGGCTGCTCTTCCACTGGCTGTTCTTCCACAGGTTGCTCTTCCACTGGCTGCTCTTCCACTGGCTGCTCTTCCACAGGCTGTTCTTCCACAGGTTGCTCTTCCACAGGTTGCTCTTCCACAGGCTGCTCTTCCACAGGTTGTTCTTCCACAGGTTGCTCTTCCACGAGCTGTTCTTCCACTGGCTGTTCTTCCACAGGTTGCTCTTCCACGAGCTGTTCTTCCACTGGCTGTTCTTCCACAGGTTGCTCTTCCACGAGCTGTTCTTCCACAGGCTGTTCTTCCACAGGCTGTTCTTCCACGGGTTGCTCTTCCACGGGTTGCTCTTCCACTGGTTGCTCTTCCACTGGCTGCTCTTCCACAGGTTGCTCTTCTACTGGCTGTTCTTCCACTGGCTGTTCTTCCACAGGCTGGTCTTCCACAGATTGCTCTTCTACAGGCTGGTCTTCCGCAGGCTGGTCTTCCACAGGCTGGTCTTCCACAGACTGGTCTTCCACAGGCTGGTCCTCCACAGGTTGCTCTTCTATAGACTGCTCTTTACTAGCGTTCTCTTCGATGATCTCATCGGGGATGCTGGGAACGCTTTTCTCTGTTGCATTATTGTTTGCTTCGTCAGCAGGAATGCTCTCTTCCGAAGCCTTGTTCGATTCTTCGATAGTGCACAATTCATCGTTGGAGATGTCAGTCTTCTCGGGATGTGGTGCAGTGTCCTCTTTACTAGTGCTCTCCACAATCACTGCAATTTGTGCGATATCAGGGTCTTTTTCGACGACTTCAGGACTTTGCTCATCTTTTTCATCATTGGCATTTTCAATGGCAGAGGGTTTTGGCTCTTCTTCCTCGGAAATGGGAGGAGCTTCTTGCGTTGTTTCCTCTGGATTTTCAACCACTTGCGAATCTTTGATTTCTATTTTTTCAGTGGATATAGCTTCAGGAGACAGTAGCTTGTCATCTTTAGCCTGCTCCTCTGCTATAATCCCATCTTCTAGAATACTATCCTTTGGGGTCTCTTGCTCTGACTCTGGTTCTGGTTGAGATGTGGCGTTGACTGAATCCTGTGCAGTTTCGACATCAGATTCAATATGTGTTTGATCTTGTTCCTCAGCACCGGATACCTCTATAACCTGTACAGCGTCAACTTCGATACTTCCTTTTGGCCCAGAAAGTTCTTGCTGAGACTGCAAGTCAGCTGATATCTCTAAAGTCTCTCCAGTAATGCCGTCCTTTGCTCCCTCTTGTTCCTGCTCAGCAGATGGCTCCAAAGGGTGAGCGATTTCAGATTCCAGGTCACCATTTGGCTGTTCGGGTTCCGGCTCCGGCTCCAGTTCACTTGATGCATCAGAACTAGTAGCCTCGGGAGTAATTTTTTGTCCCTCCTCCCGTAGTTCGAGGGTCAAATCGATAGGAACTTCTGAAACCTCGCCGTCAAGATCACTCCTTGTATTATCTTGTTCTTGTTCTTGTTGTGCTTCCTGTGTAGGCTGTGGTTCAACTGAAGCTGCTATGACCTCGACAGGTTGCTCATCATGGGTCTGTTCTTGCTCGGAGGGCTGACTTGGTGTTAGTTCTGGAACAGGAACCTCCTCTGATTGGCTGGGCCCAGGCGGTTCGGACGCAGATCCAATTGGAGATGGCGTGGCCTCGATTGAAATTTTACCATTTGCTTCCTCTTGCTCGAGTTGCGAATCGCCTATATCTTGAGAAATTTCAAGTCCAATATTAGATTCTGGTTGCTCCTCCTTCTCAGTAAGCGTAGAATCACTGGTTTCCATTACCTCAATATTAGGATCAACGGAGGCTAGCTCGGGTTCAGGTACATCTTGAGGCGCACTACCCTGGTTACTTGCTGCTTGGTCTTCATTTGTTGGCTCTGGCTCTGGCTCTGGCTCTGGCTCTGGCCCTCGCTCTGGTGATGGTGGTGTATCTGTGCTACTCTCTACTTGAGAAGGATCGGCTTGAGATATATCTTCAAGTGTCTTTTCCTGGTCATTTTCTGCTTGCTGGGGAACACCATCTGCCGTTGTATCCGAGACGGATAGCGCCTCAATTTCTGCAACAGGACCTGGCTGGTTTTCTGCAGGTTCAGATACATTGTCTGATGGCGGCGGAGCTAGACTCGATTCTTGGGAATCTGAGGGCATTGGCTCATTATTGCTAGACTTTGACTGCTCAATCGCTGCTACGGCCGCAGCTACTACTCCGACCTAAATATTTTAGATTCAGTACTGCATTTTATAACCTTAAATTCCATAGCACAAGATTTAAGTCACAACATAGTGTCTGGGATGTTTACTTACTGTAGCTGTGGCTTTTGATTTGCCTCCCTTGTGGCTACCTTTACCTTTCTCTTTCTTCCTATTATCCTTCTTGGATCCCTTGTGACCTTTCTCTGGCCTTTCGAGTTCGTCAGCATTTCCTGACTCAAGATCCTTCTCTAGCTGCGCAGCCCTCTCCTCTGCAGCTTTAGCAGCCTTTGTCTTTGCCGCTTCAGCCTTCTCTTTTGCTGCCTGCTCTTTGGCGGCCTTTTCTTTAGCAGCTCTCTCCTTGGCCGCTTTCTCTTTTGCCGTCTTTTCTATGGCAGCTTGTTCTTTAGCGGCTTTGTCTTTAGCGGCCTTCTCCCTAGCAACCTCTGCCTTCTTCTCTGCAGCCTGTTCTCTTGCTATCTTTTCTTTGGCGGCTTTCTCCTTTTTGGTTTCCTTCTTTGGTTTCTCCCTTTTCGCCTTTGCAGGGGAAGCGGGTCTAGCTGTCGGCGAGTCTGGAGCTGGCGGTGCAGTGCCCTCGGCGAAATGTACAGCATGATGGTGTTCGCTGTTACCAGTCTGATCGTCACGTACTGGTTGCTCTTTTGGAGGTTCTGAAATGCTTGGCGTAGATGGTGGGCTAATTCCTTCTGCCGGAGCTACACTTGGCTCCTCACTTGTTTCCTTGGGCAATGGATCTGGGACTGCGGCTTCATTGTTATCAGCTATGGCAGCTGCCCCTGGCATCTCCTCGCTAGCCACAATTTGCGTCCCATCGTCTCCATCTAAGTTACTAGCCTCTTCTGCGGCGGGCTCTGGATCAAGATACTTCCCGGAGTCCCCAGCAGGAGGTACTATACATTTAATTAGCATTAAAACAAGCTCGTTTTTCTCGTGCGAAGAGCATACCATTGGTGGAATCATCTATGGAAATATACGCATTAGCAAGTCTAGAAAGCCAGTTGAAGCGCACCAAAATAGTCACCTAAACGTACCATTGGCTTTCGTGGAGTTTTCCAGAAGCTCTAAATCTCTCGCGGTGCCAGTAAAGAACACAGGCTCTGTGTGTTTCGTATATTGAGGCACACGCGAGACAGTAACTGGTGCCGAGTGCTCCGTAACCTGGACGGCGGACCATTGCGGATTGATACTTGCCCGATATGGACAGAATGAAATTTGAGACGTATCCATACCAAAGTACAGAAGACCTCAGGAGATACTACAACGTAGAGGTAGAAGCATCAATCAAGAAAGATTTAAGATCTCTTTTTGAATTAATTCCCCATAACATCAATATCAAGACAACAACAACAATGCCGACTAATAGAACTGAAGCGTGGGTACCTAATGTTTCAAGAAGCAAGCAGAGCAAAATGGGATGGTACCGCTCGGTAGTATTCTGTGACGCAACACCAAGGAGGGATGATGGGAGTCCGACGTGGCTGGTAGAAGTACGAATGAGGATATAGGATGGAGAGATGGAATGGGTCTGCTAACGTGAACATAGATATGAAGATCATATGACAGAGAACGGGGCTATATTTTACGAACTGATTAAATAGATTGCCCGTATGTAGCGTATCAGAGCGAAAGAAGCATCTCATTGGCTTGACCTCAACTTGGAGAGTGAGAAGAGAAGCAGCAAGGACGGAAAGCAACAGCAGTGCCAGAACTCTCAATGCCATACTGTACCACACCAATCCAATGCTGGGGAAGGCGAATCCCGTGGGGGGGACCTATATGATCCCACTCCACCACTGACTTGCTGTATATCAATAAAGCAAAGTACCGAAGTAGGTATATCCCAGGCCAGTTGGCAGGCATGTGGAGATGCAAATGATCAATCTGCTGCTTCAACCCCATTAGGCCAATATGAGGCATTCGAGCCACGTCGCATCATGCCGCATTGCAGGAACAAGGGAATTCCTAATCTTGTGTCGTCTTTTTTTTTGTGTGCATTGCAGGGACCCGGAAGGATATAGCACAAGCGTTACGGGGTGGCAGTCACTCCACTGCTGCCCAAGATGCGATGCGAGCCAACACGACAGAGCTCGATTCCGTGGCGGAGGATCAGGCCCTAATAGGTCTGGGATTCGTTTGGTATATCAATGAATAGGTGGACACACTACACCGCAGTATTCAACAGATTAAATACTCTCGAATGAGATACAGGTAGTATTAAAAGATTCCTGCAATAAAGGAAGTCCGCTCTCATGTTTTGCTCTGGGACAGGGTGGTGGGTGGTCTGGATGCCTTTCAGGGGATTGGCGGCCCGACGCACTACATTACGGGTCAATGCATCGAAGCGCATCCATACAGTAGCAGTGCAACGTGTTGTGCTCCGTATGCTTCGTTATCGGATCCTTATGGCTTTTATGGCTTCGAGATGAGTAAGTAAAGATTGGCAAATGGGCCGGACCTCAAATTCAGCATGCACAAGGCCTTGCTTGGGCTCTGGCAGGAAATTGGTGGTTTGGCATACTTTGGTGTGGCGGGGGGAGGGAGAGCAGATAGAGTTGATGGGTGAGCAGTAAGACACATGATAGGAAAGACAGAATTTACATCACTCTCCCGTGGTATCTCAAATAGCTATCGGCAACTTTGGCTAGCGAACAAACCGTTCCTAGCAGAGCCACCCAAGCAGGTACCACAACCGTCACCCACCCCATTGGAGCATAACAAGTATTAACCATGTTGCCTTCTCTGCATTTTTATTATCAAGGGCAAGGTACTTATCTCCTAGCGCAGTAATTGTTCTGTGTCGGAACCATCCTTGAGTGCTAGAAAAACTTACTAGATCATAAATACATCTATTACGCTCTATTCCGAAAACCTGACGATCGCTGGCTTCCCAGTCCTCTCCTAGAGGTATTCTCAAATTCAACTAACCTTGCCACTTGGCTTCTGGGTTTGAATCATCAAGATAACGGGAGAAGTACCGGCAGCTTGAGACACGCCTTGCGGTTGTGTTACTCCGTAATGACCACTGTGTAACTGCTTTCAGTTCACACAATATTCACCCTGAAAATATATATCAACAGGAGAATACTATGTGTTTCAATATAAGTAAAAATTCCGGTAGCACATCGAAGGTTACGGAAGATATGATCCTAGAACGCCGGGTGCCCAAGAATCTCTTAACGGCTGACACAAAATCCCAAGCCCAAAGCCCCCCTACCCCTAGCATAATGCAATTCTCGTGCGTAGCAGATGCAATTGTCGAATCAAGAAAAGATAGGCCCATATTGTCGTCCCATTTATATGGCCATTTCTGCCTGCAGTTTCCGAAGTTCTTCCTCTTCGTCATCCTCTTCCAAATGAACAGGTGCTTTTCCTTTGGCTGTTTGGATATTTAGCAGTTAACAGGTGATAACATGTAGGGACAAAGAACTTACGCTCATGATTGCTAGCCGCAGGCAATCTATGTATCTCATCCGCAACTGGAACAGTGCCTGTTTTTAGCATCTTATCATCAAGCTCTTCTTGTTCAAGCTCTGCCAGCGCATCCTCCAGTTCCCCTTCATCGACAGCCTCCCCAATAGGAGCACTTGTGATGGCATTGGCAATCTCTTCGCCCAGAGCATGTTGTTCTCGAAGTTTCTCACTATACCAATGGTTAGCATTCATCTTATATGATAGTAGAAAGAAAGGAGAACATACATTGTCTCGTCAACCTTATCGATATTGAGCTTGCCGTGTATTTGCGCCATCGCTTTACCAGCATTCTCCATCGCCGCAAGAGTCTCTCTGTTGATATTTGCCGCTTCGATGGAGTATATTTGCTGTTCTAAGGTCGAAATCTGAGCGGTTGTCTGATCAAGGGTGTGTTCATGTTGCTTCTTCCGCTTCAGGGCAGCCCGGGCAGCTATTGAGCGGTTGGTATTACTATTTCATCTCAAGCGCTGGGTGGGACAAACCATTCTTGTTAGTGCTCACATTCTTTCTCGCGATGGCGTCTTGCTCATCCATCTGGTTTTGAAGATGACGCTCGCGCTTCTGTAACATCTCCAGCTGCTGTCGCAATGCAAGGATGGCATTTTTGGGCGTGTCTTTTCTCTTCTGAGCACTCTGCCCTCCAAACCAACCCCAGACTCCAGACATATTGAACTATGTACTTGGCTATTGACTTGAAGAGGTCGGCCGAAGAGGGTCTGCTGAGTCCCCCAGAAAACCTGCCTATTGCGCTAGAATTTGTCCAAAGGTAAAATAATATGTGGAGGCTTCTTTCACGCAGTGTATCCGCTCGTGTCGGATCTGATATTACTATTAAATTCCCTAGAAAGTACCTATTCTTCGATGGTGGGGCGTCGGGAACCTCACAATAGATTGCGGCCTGCAAAGCGTAGTTGAAGTTGAGGAGGAGAGATTCTTTCTAGGCTATGTAGGCAGATGTAAGAGAAGTTATTTCGTGACGCGGACTTTGTTTCTGTGAATGGTTGCCTGTGCAAGGTGAGAGTGCTTGGGTTATGAATAGGTAACGAGAGCAGTCCAAGTTGTTCTGTCAGCCCCACTTTGCCATATGACGATGGTAAATAATCACGTGTTGTGCCAAGCTCTTGTGATTATGTAAGCTCATCCACACCAAATCTCTCTTTTCCATTCTTTCCATACTGTCCAGTCATTTTCACCTCCATTTCAACTCTATCTCTCTGTATCTGCCTTCATCATCCTCAGCAGAGTTCGATATTATGTGATGGATGGCAGGAGTACAGTATGGACCCCTTCCCAGCAGCTTGGTTCTGCTTTCTGAGCTGCAGAAATGCACCCTTGGAGAAAAAGTCAGGTTCTTGGGTTGTGTGACAGCATACTCTACGAAAAGCGCAACGTTAACATTGCAGCATAACTATCCGCCTGGACACAATGTGATTGCCCTAGTTGATGTAGAGCTTCTGCTTAACACCCTAAAATCCAACGAGACTCGAGTCGGCGAATGGGTTAATGTGATAGGGTACATAAAGCAGGCGCAGGAAGCGGATGATCACCATGTTTCTCTGGCGAATGTCATTGTTCAGGCTCTCGTTCTTTGGTCCTCTGGCCCTATAAAATTGGACGACTACGAGACAGTGCTGGAGCAGCGCCGCTCGGTGACACCTCTATGAGATCCCCTATAAACTCATCCGCGCATCATGGCAATGTATTCCAATGTGTTTTGGTATGTAAATTATTTTCCTTAAAGAATCTATAAGCTATGATGAACATTGTGTGCTTTGCACGCTGGAAATTACCGACTGAAGCCCATTGTTGAAAACAAATGGCTGAATTCTGAGCTACTTTAACAATATCTAGATTGTGAAGTGTGATTCTGAGCACGAATGCCATGGCTAACCTTGCACAGATCCTATGTTAATCCACCAGGTTCGAAATTGGACCTTCGTTCCATCCACCATTTAGGACAAACCAGGTTCGTACAAATTTCTCATTCTCAATTTCAAGGCTTTCACATGATGAGCAAACTTGAATCTCGTTTATTCGATGCTGCGAAAATAGCTATGAGACAAACGTCATCCATTAATTCTTCTGATTTCTTATGCTGTACCCTGAACCTCAAGGCTCCACGTAGGAGGAATCTTGCTGACGAAACTAGAAACGGCATGGAGCACCAGGAGGACCAACTTTCTTATTCCAAACAGCGAGTATTTTAGTATCGTTGGGGCCTTTGTCAATAGTCTTACTCTTGGACCGTCACATCATGTAAATATTCTACTTCGTCTTTGAGCAACATAGCCGCCAGGGACTATCAGTGCGATGTTCAATCACTGCACTACGAAACTTGAGACACGTTGAGCGTAGTCATGTCTTGATAGTACTCAGTTCTTCAATATCTAATTTCGGTTGGCTTTTGAGGATCATCCTCTTGTTCTACCACTATCATTGGCCAAAGCCAGTAGAACGTGCTCGAATATTTGCACATATACGTACAGTTCGCCTTTCATGCGGGACATTCCTAAAGTTGGTAGTGCCACGCCATGTATGCTGTTTGCGTCTCTCTGACCGCTCTTTCATGTAGTGGAACTTGCAGGACAGCGCTCTAGTGGCAATATCTCATAGATGTCCAGCAGGTTGCATAAATTGGTTCTTAGCGTTGCACGCCCGTGGCTGAGAAAAGATTGAATTGCGGACTACAGTTGATGGGCCCATAAGAATTCAAATACGATAAGAACATATGCTAAATCGTGTCAAATATCCAACCGCCATGCATTAGCACAAGAACCAACATCTCCACTATATTTCCTCGCACAAATATCGTTGAAATGATAGCTGTGTTTTTGGCTCAATTTTCACCATCTGGACCCTTCTCCATGTCGACTCTCGCCTGAACGGCGTCTCTCGTCGCGATGATGGCGGTGTCTTGAGTCTGACTTTGATCCACGAGAAACTACGATAGGTTGGTGAAGCGGCCTCTTCAGTTGCTTATCCGACTCCTTCTGTGACCGTGCAGCAGCTTGCTTTTCCCATACCTCCTTCGATTTGCGGCAGATGTCATCTATCTGTTCCTATACAAGGAGTCAATGGCACTCTATAACCACTGTAGTGATTGTGTGGCTTTATGTGTACATCTGTCAAGCACTCTCCGGGAGTTGTAATAAGGAATCCATCCTCGCCCTAGAAAGATATGGGTCAGCAAGTGATATAAACACGGATAATATGGCCTCTTTACGCACTTCTCGAGTATATGGCCGGACAGTTGCATCTGGACCTAGGTAGTACTGGATCTCTTGTGTGATGACTTTCTTGTTAATGTCAAAGTTTGGTATCCAGTACCGATTATAATCCCCGAACGACATTCGTTTAACGTATTAAGGGTGATATATTGAAAACGGACAGAGAGACACACAATAACATATCATGAATGAGATTCTCCGGGTGAAGATTTGAAAATGGCATTGAATACTTTATACCTGTTATGATTTCTCTGGCTAAGCAGCTATGGTGTGGACGAGATGTGCCGCTCTACAACAGGATAATCAAGAGGCGCTCATTGCAAGCCCACGTAGTTCATTCTATGCCATCTGCATTGTATCGTTTGTGCATGGCATGGGTACGTTCCAAGAAGTCTCGTCAAATAATTTTGTAGCCTCGCGGGGCGAACTCGCGAACTGCTGATCCATTGGCCAAGCCTGCGCCGTAATCCACTCTACCAGCAAAAGCCTATATTGGACATTAGCTTTGCTGAATCGGTCTTTTGACATCGCATGGTTGTTGGGACGATTTCAAGATACCATATGCATGTGCAGCGATGTCTCTATTATCCCTGATTTGAGCAAGCGAATTGATAGCCCACACCGAGGCCATCGTGGCACACACTTCCGCCTCATTTGAAGATCATAGCTCTTAATTGTTTGAATTATATAGAGCTTTCTTTCCCTTATCTAGTTTACTTTGTGTTGATCATCTTCACAACACGACTCAACCTTCAATGCCGGCAGAGGCGGGACAGCTAGGACTAAGATTTTCTACTTCAACAAGGACAATCCCTCAATCTCTGAGATTCAGAGTCTCTCTACCAGCTATGTTGACGCCCTAGGTTTTCCAACACAATTATTAACTTTCAGACCACTTCCCTTGAGTCCCATGTCGCATCTTCAACTCCTCGTATTCCATGTCCATAAATCCATCTCATCATGGGTTCGGCTAGTTGAGGCCTCAAGACGGGGACGGCTCATCAAATAGCCCAACTCTATTGCAGGGAATGAACTTTCTTGGTTTATGCCCTGGAGCTTTCCTTCGCCAGTCAGGTTGTAACTTCTGCAAGGACCAGTGCCCAGTACCGAGGAGATTCAATCCACTCTAATAGACGTGACTGAGAGAAACAAGGCTTCACGCGGGATATATAATCGGAAATCTAGCGGCTTTGAACAGGAAAAGGAAATACCCAGCCATATCAACCGGGCGCTATTTCGTTCGGTTTCGCCGGCCGAGCCGCTTTTACTCTTACAGACATGACGAGAGAGCTCGAATTGATAACCCCGAAGTTTGTGTCACATAGGTGTGTCCATTATCGGAATTTCCAAGCTTAGTCCGGTACCACCAGGATCTAAGAGGACTTGAGCGGAAGTGCCTTTCAGAGTGCTTTCCATCCAGCGGCATGCTTATGCCAAACAAGGGGCAAGGTATGTTAAATCTTATATATAATGTCGTGGGGTTTTACCGACTTCGGCTTTTGAATGCGAATGCCAAATTGGCTTAGAAGTGTCAGCAGGAATTTCACTCGAGCTGGGCGACCCAACTCCCCCCCCCCCCATGAATTATATCTGATACAGAACCACAGGATCGGAAACCGAAACGGAGATGAGATGGGACGAAGTCAGCTTTCTGGAAGGAACATCTTATGATATTTGCGAAATTTCTATGCTGTATCGTTGTGCCAGAGCCCTTTGGGGGGTGTTGTTATGGAAGGGGATGGCGTTCACTAGCACACGACAAGCTTGAAGCGTCAATCATTGGGGATGCCCGGGTTGTTTTACCCTCGCAAAACAGAACGAGCTTATGACCGAATGGTCAGGCAGGAGCTGTTGCAGGTCAAATTTCTTGGACTTTCCATTTGGTCGTTGTCTCCCCTTAACTCTTTACACCTTTTACATCCCCTTATAACAGATGTTACCTGCCGGAATTATTTCGGCTGGACCGCATCATGTAGTAACAATAGAAAGAAGGTAAATTAAAATAGAATGTTTCTTGCATATTTTATATGTCTGACAGACTATGTATAGAGCACTAGAGGCCACCTCAACCAAGATATATGCTGAGCCGCCAACTCCAGTAGGATATCAAAAACGCCTTGCAAGAGTGTGCCAATCCTGCAACACGCTACAAATGCTGTGCCATCCCATGCCTTTAATGTTTTGACCCATCGAAAACCCCCAAACTCCTGAAAGCATAATGCTTTCTGTTCCCCCAATCATATGCCACACATTTCACTTTCGTAAAACATAACACCGGTTCCCTACAATTCACGGATTCCCAACCGAAACTGCCGGCAAGCACTCTTGTTTAATCTGCTCTGCGTTCTCGGGCTCAATTGCCCGTCTCTTCGTCTCTCGTTCTGACCATTCATCCGCCGGGTCATAGGCCCTTTTCTGTCCTGCAGGTTCCTTTTCACTGAGACCTGCCTGTGTTGTGCTGGCACCATTCATGCCATGTGTGTTGATAGATTCGGAGTTGGGCGACAATGCACTGCCTTGAGGACCAACAACATCAGTCTCCGTAGCAGGAGCCTTCGGCAAGGCATTGGTAAGAAACGTTCCATTCGGAATGGAAATCTCCTGACCTATGACCAATGGCCTTGAAACAGACGGGCTTGACACCCCGTGACCTGTAGTAGCAGGAGATTTAGGAGCTACGTGATCATCTCTAGCGTCATTGTTCACTGGTGATTGATGTGCTTGGGCAGATCGTTGATCTTCTCCTTCAGACCTTCTCGCTGACACTGCGCCGTAATCGAACAACGGTATGCCCTTCAATGCATTTTTCATGGTCTCAAAAATTCGAGTCTCCTCTTGTTCTTCCTGAAGATTACCCGTAGTCATGCTCTCGTTAGTTTTTCCTAGTAGCCTGTTTATTGCTGATTCAACCACTGCCTCGGGATTCGCCGATTTCCCCATCAATGAACTCACCATGATAGGCTTGAACCTCTCTAAGAAGCCCCCCCATGGAGCAGTATCATCTTGTATTGAAGTTTTGGAATCGGATGTAGGCTGATAAGGTAAAACTTGCGGTAGCACTTGCGGTGCTTGACCACTTACGTGAGCGTTTTGGCCAGCTGGTCTATGATTCGGTGGATTCTGGGAAGCCAGTGTTTTGTGAGGAACCTGTTGAATTTGAACATCTTGTTGTGGCTGCGTGGTATTATTGTGAATCGGGATTTGTGGCTGATGTACAGGCTGTGATTGAGGGGCAGGTTGTGATTGGGAATCATCTTGCAGTTGAGGTCCAGCTTGGGACTGAAGCCCATTCTGCGACTGGCTTCCAACTCGTAATTGAGATGCAACTTGCGATTCGGGCCCAACCTGTGACTGTGCATTTGTAGCTTGTGAGACCGTAGGTTGTGCCATCGTGGGTTGCGAGATCGGAGATTGTTGGTTTTGTAGTAGGGGAGGCTGCGAAGTGGGAGGACTGTTTTGTGGTGGTGTGGAAGCCGGTGGCTTTGGTGCATATGGTGAGCTGTATGAACTAGCAGTCTGTGTTATGCCTGGCGGCGGGGCAAACATAGCTGGAGGAATATTTGCAGGAGCATGTGGCTGACCAGTCATAGGAGCAGGGATAGGATACTGATGTCCATTCAGTTGCTGGGGAAGATACGGTCCTTGGTAGCCATGCATTGGCATTTGAGGAGTTACATATGGGTAGCTTGGCATCATATTCGGGGGATATTGATAACCGTTATGAGGTTGGCCAGCTTGGTAGATTGGTTGATGAGACCCAGAATAATTCTGCGCAGGCGGAGTGGTTCTTCTTTTTTTTTCTTTTTCAATCGAAGTTCCTGGAACAATCGCCCACATCCAGCCCTTACCATCTCTCTCCGTTTTCTGGAAAGCAGCGTGCTGAGACAAGTTGTGACGTACACTACTTTGCCATCCCGAGGTAGATGTTTTCAGAACAAAATAGGGGTATTTGCGTTGGATAGCCCTATAGAGTTGCGGAAGAGACATTTGTCCGGCTTTCGACTCAGTAAGTGCATCATAAATCAGGGTCACATAATTAGCTGATGGTTTGGCGAGTTGTTCTGGTGTAAGGTCAGCCTCGTTGAATGTAGGAGTTGGTGATCGTTCAGGCTTCGGCTTTTTCTCCTTCTTTGGTTTTGCTGGCTTGTCATCATTAGAGCCTTCACCTTTGATGTTCGGATCCTTGGGCTCCTTTGGCTTCCTCTTTGTGTACTTCCGTTTCTCTCTAGGTACTTCAGGAGACTCTGGCCTTGGATGTATCCTTGGCCGACCGACTTTCTTTTTAGCAACAATGGCAGGATCTCCAGACGCAGGTGGCAATGTCTTCCTTGGTTTTCCTTGTTCCAGAGCCTGCTTCTTGACCAATAACTGCTCTCGCTTGGACATGACTCCGTTCTTCGGTGGGCGGCCAGGCCCGCGTCTCTTCTCAACTTTGAGAGTAGGGTCGATATTCTGCTCTTCAATATTTCCATTCTTATTCCCATTCTGGCTGATCGCTGCATTGGCCGATTGATCACTGTCTTGAGGAGCTTCGTCGCCTCTTTCCACAGAAGGTCTAATATCTTCTTCGTATTCCTCGATCCCGTCGTCGACATCTTCATCTTCATCCTCTTCCCCATCCTCTAAAATTTCACCAGCGTTCGAACCATCATCACTTGAGTCTAAAGGTGCACCACGAGGCGCGTCCTCGAAGTCGAAGCTCATCTCTTTCCCACCTTCAGAGTATCTATCAGTAATTGCACTATCCTCGTATTCCAGCTGTACATCGGCACCCGTTTCGCCAAGAGCTACATCAGGTAAGACGAATTGCATAAACACTTTGCCAATCTGTAAAGTACTACCACTCTTGAGTTCTACAACGTCAGAAGGTAAATGAAATTGCTCATCGATGAATGCTCCATTGCGACCTAGGACTTCCGCTTCAAAGAGATGTTTTCTTTGGTTGAACCTTATCGTCACATGGTCGCGAGAAATACTCTTGTAATCAGCACTTGAAGCATTTGGCGGATGGATAGGGACATGAGGACACTCGTGAGGAGAAGGGCGAAGAGTCGCCGGGTCAACCAGTGCTGCTGCTGCTACTAAGGCGTTTGCTTGAGATTCTTGTTGATACATAGGTAGGTCATCGGGTCGAGCCAAAGAGTTTCGTCTTGATACATGCTGGGAAGATGAGCCTGTAGATTTAGACTTTTTGCTCGCCTTCTTCAACTTGCGTTTTTTAATTCTTTCCTCCTCACTTGAATCATCGTCCCTCAAGATGCCGCCTGTCTCGCTGACAATTGATTTGACATATTTACGTCCTTGATTCGTGCGCAAGGGGGTATGTGGTTGTGCGTTTTCCTGTCGATCGTCTTTTAAAAGAAGGCTTTCTTGTTCCTGTCGTTTCGTCGCCTTCATCATGCGCTGATCACGTCCTATAACGATCGAATACGTAGTCATATAAAACTCGCTGTCCTCAAACACCAGCTTGGCATAGGCTGACTATTCAAAGGCCTCAGTCAATAATTACATCATATGCAAGAGGTTATACTGCCACTTGACATCCGAGATGACATGCAGTCGGATAGAGGTACTGAAGCTACTTACCACACGGTGATTATGCATAACAGGATCAACTTGAGCCGCTGCCTCTATAGTAGAATGCTCATATAGATACGAATTATCTAAATTAGACATTCCTTGAAGAGCCAGCAAAGCTTCTTGAGAAACCCCAGAGTACTGTAAACTGCTTGTGGCCAATCCATCATAAGTTCCTAAGGGTTGTGCATAGGTCGCTGCTAGATCCATGATCTGATTTGGTTCAGTCATGGATTCAGCCATAAGCCGATTCGGTGGACTTCTTATCTGTTCTGAAGTTTGCGGCATAGTTGCAATCGCGGCGTCTTCTCGATCCCCGCCCATCCCTTCATCTGCAAGTATATATCCTTCTTCTCGTTCCACTTTGACGACTTCATCCTTCCCTGTAAACCCGGTATTTGAATCGCCACCTGCGGAAGTTGCATGATTTGGGCTTCCAATAGTGCCTGGAGAAGGTGGAATCTTTTCTTGCTCTGGATCAGCTTGCAATGAAGTATCTGCGGCTGCAGCGGTGAGGTGGATCGAAGAAGTGCTATCGTGGTCAGGCAAAGCGTCCGCGGCAGTGGACAACGCTTCATCTGACGCTACGTGTGGTGAGGTCATCGCTGTCGCTTTGAGAGAGTGACAGCTCTTTCACCGGCGCTTAGTCTGGTAGATTGAGGGTTGTGGTAGCCGTCGAAGCGTCAGTTATCAGAAATCGACAGCCTTCTTGAGAGATTGCGACCGAGCGGGAGAGGCTGTGGTTTTTTACGGTTTAGGCTGTTCTTCCTATCAGTCACGTGATATATTTGTTTCTAAAGAATCCCATACTTAATATTGGGACAAGAGGTCAAAAAGCTAAACTTAATTTTAAAATTTCCAAACAAGAAGAGAGGGTAGTTTCATGTTTTCCTGAAGGCAGACGATAAATGCTGAGAAATTGGTACCTGGACCTAAGTTCAGAGAGATGATAGAACCGGGGTGAGCTTATCGCGAATCGTCTGTTAAATTAAGAAATTTTGGGTTGTTTTTCGGTGGTTATTATGAACCTAGTTGTTGGTTCAGATAACCAATGCATTCACTGTTCAAATTTGTGTGCAGCTTTGGTTATAGAACTAACTTGGTTCTAAAATTAAGGAGATTTACTTGAAGGGTTAAACATATCCGAACCAGCAATTAAGGCTACTACCAAGCTACAAATGTAAATGGGTGACCACTTCTGGCCGTCTTCACAAAACTTGGAACGCCGAAGTGAGCGATGGTTAGCTATGTCATTGCCGTCTCATCTTTCTTCCTTCTTCTGAGGAGTCCTCTTGCAATTCTGTCGATAACCTATCTTTATCTGTTGTCGATTCCCATAGAGACGTAAGCGTTCAAGTAGTTGCTAACAACCCTTGCCATAGTAGGTAGCTGAGCAGATAATGGGGTTGGCGCTATTATTGATCTAGCTTTGAAGTAGAAGTGGATGATCAAGGTGTTCACTCTCCAAATCATTGATTCTACAAGAGGTCCTCTGCTGCCACCTTTGCATCTTTGAACAGGAGAAGGCTCACTTTCCTCCTTATTCCACCGCTGAACCCTCTTTAGTGATATTGACCGTAAACTGATCAGTTCTCCAGGAGATGTCAGTGGTCAACTCAGCAATTCCATTTTGTTTTGGGCCAAGACATAGTTTGAGGCCCTCAAGTTAGCTTTAAGCCAGGCTCGACTGAATGACTTAAGCATGCCCAAGAACTATAGATATTTCTTCTTGATGACTGTGGGGTAGATATTTCTACGGGCAAAATCTCATTGTTCAAATCATGTATAGTTGCACGGAGTATTCAATACTCAAACTAGATCTTCCACTGACAACCAGGCAAACCCAGGACCACAACACGTTGAGTGTTGCTTTCATAGAGTAGGTTGTGGGTTTCCTTGTCACACCAAGGAAGTCATCTTTGCCTGGCTCAACTTCTAGCATTGTCTCAGAAAGCAAATGAAGACGTTCTCTGCTTGTCCCAGTTGTCTCTGAACATACTTGCGAATGCTCTTCCTATTATACTGTGGGGTAAAGTAATGCTACCCTCGTTGTTCTTCTTCTCTAATCTAGTTGGATCTGTATTCTGCCTGTTTGTTTCTGTGGGATTTACGATATCCATGAAAGGAATAGCTGAAGGTAAGGACAGGGCACTAAGGCTTGAAATGCCAAGGCTCGCTTCCAGTTTGTTCGAATTCAGGGGCTGACATTGAGTTGGTCATGGAAGGGAAACAAATGCGAATAGGAGCATTCGCTCGTGGCAATAGATCAAATCTAATTTTTACATACAAGGGTAATAATCTACTATAACTGTTTAAAAAGCTCTGCATGGCGGAGGGTGCATTCTTATTGTAATATCAACATGGCTGACAAAGTGACTAGGTTTAAGCTCACCAACGAGAACGCCAAGTCTTCAGCAGACAAGCAGCCGCTTTCCACAACGATATCCCTTCCGTGTCATGAATTTAAGTATATAATGTCGCAAACATAGGTGAAAAATAGCTAAATGTAAGAAAAATTCCTGTGTAGAACGTCGTGCGATTCATGTCGAAGGATAGGCCCATCTAGCTTCGAAGAGAAGCACTTGTGGGCCATATTCGTGACAAAATCAAGAACAATAAAATGTTAAATTACTTGTATCTTGCACATGAATAATGTATACGTTATTTAATAGTCACAGCGGCTCAGGCTAGCTGATTTAGTTGACAGGAATATGCAAGTCGCCCTTGACCAAAATAGTGTGGCAGGACACGCTTGGTTGAGATCAATCTAGTCAGGCAGATGTAGTGGCTCTTCTTGTAGTTCACAGGCGTTGCATTTATGTCAATTTCCCTAGTTAGTACATTAAATTGCTAGTCTTCCATCGGAGTTCCCCCATCCTTAAAGAAGCAACATTACTAAGAGTCCTCAGCGCCTAGGACACAATAGATACTGATGCTCACTTTGGTTTAAGATTCCAACTAAGCGACGGGCTGAAACTTCTTCTTTACACTTCATAACAATATTAAACCTAATTTAACCAAAGATAAAAGTATCCAGAGAGCATCCAGAGTGAGGCTCTGGCTTTTACACATAATTAGCAACCCAAAGGGTCCTTCGGCCGAATACCCAAGTCAACAAGGCTGAAATACCACCAAAGTATGCAGACACGGCTGCCACTCAAGCCCAACAAGCACTTAAGGATCTCTACTAGAGAAGACACCCGCAGAGCCTAATTCAGGACCAAATGGCACTGCGTAGTCCGATGTGACTCAATATTATACGAAGAGCGCGCACATGTTGAATGGCACAATGCCTCGGGGAGATTTCATTACATTGCCTACTTACCTTCAGGTATGGGTAGAAGACAACATTCAGGAGATTCAGAAGAAGAAAGCAAAACAAAACACCCCCGAATATACTAATATCTCTTTCCCCGAAAACTCTAATGACAACGACACAGCAATTTGGCCTTGTATTATACAGCAAAGTGATAACCTCGACGATAAGTTCCCAAATTTGCTCCCTTCGATTCCCTCTGACGCTCACTTTGAGGCTGAACTGGAAAATTTTGACTGGGGTGGCAGCCAGTACAAGTACATTGAGCCAGATGTTTCTATTGTTACAGGAGGTATGCTCTTACCAATCTGCGAAATCGCGTTCTGTAATTCAACAAGTTTAAGGAACTTGCTAACTCCCGCCTCTCAAGGAGAAATAGATACTTCACACGTCGATTCTAGGGCTGTACCCTCCGATCCCCAAGTGAATTACTATGGTTTCCAAGACGATCACATTATACTAAATACCGGCCGGAATAATAAAAACCTCAATCCTTTGAAAACGTTTGAGACATCGAAAATTCAATTAACAAACGTTGACTCAGCGAAGTCCCATTCAAGATATGATGGACAAAAGGGGACCTCGATGGCAGATGCTCAGTCCGCCACAGAGATCCAATTTGAGGGACAAGAAGATGAGGTTTCCATTCGTGAGACCATCCCCTTTTTGCAAGATGCTTTCTCAAATACTAAGCACGATCACTCCTATCTCAATGATGAAGCCGACCTTTCCGATGGGAGTGCGAGCATGGACATCTCTCCGACTTCTCCTGAGCAACCAAGGAAGAAGAAAACGATGACTTTGGCTGACTATAGGTTACGAAAAAATGCTGGCGAAGTGGGCACAAGTGTCTCTGATATAAATGTTGGTAGAAAGATAAAGTAAGTAAATTTCACTTAGTCAAGTCGATTATTGTAAAGATATGCATCCACTGACTTTTGTCACCAGGACTGCATCTATCTCAGGTAGCTTAAATTCCCGTGAAACAGGGAGGGTAGATGTGAAGCCAACGGGAAAGGTCCCAGAAGCGATCAAGCTCCAGAAATATAGACAAGATTCTGCTATATCTCTCGAGGATCGTGAAGAGGGAGAGCTCAGCCCTGAGAAGGACTTAACACCAACAGGCAGATATCTGGCTTCACCCAAATTTAGAATCCAGAACGAAGCCAAACGTAAGCAGTTTGACTCATTGCTATTTTTGGTAGTGTTGACTGACTTGTTATATTCTATCAGAAGCGACCAATAAGAAGCAACATCAAGCAAGTAAGGGCCAAAGTTCCACTCCAAAACACAAGACCACCAGCCAGGTGTTTGCTGCCGTTGAAGCTCGGCAACGGCGAGCAGCCTTTTACCCTACCCCAGGAAGTGCTTGGAGCTGGGATGTTCCTCTCCCCCCAAAGCATTCTCCTCCACCTCCACCTCCGAACCCTCCGCCCTCTTTATCCTCAAATCCAGACAACACGAGATATGCTAGAATTTCCAAGAGTTTTCCTGCTTCTATACCATTACATTCTTCTCTCAATGCTGGCCGTATAGGTTACGTCCCATCTCATCAAGTACCTTCGAGCACAAGTCTTGAAAAAAGCGAAACAGCCAGCGTTTCTCCAAGAAATAGCCACAGCTTTGAGGGAAACATCATAGTTAATTCTCCGAATTCTTTTATGACTGCCAAAGCCTGCTTCAGCCCTATGAATTCTGAGCAACGACCTCGAACGCCAAAATATGATTCTCCTTCACAAAGCAGACAAACTCAATCATTGTGGCCAGGCAGCCCAATAGAAAGCCGGAGGCACAAGAGCAAAGTTAGTGCTTCACCAGCGGTGACCCATAACATTGGTTCACCACGCAGTGGTACGCCACATCTGGACGACTCGACCATAACCTTCAACCTCGCTCTCCCACCCAAGCCACTCAAAGTCGCCACCTCATCCAGCAGCCGCGAAACAGGCACCCTCTCCTTTCAAGACCCAGAGGGGCGTAAAGCTGTGCTTGATAGACTGAGCACCGAGATTCATCGCGCACAAAAGAACAACGCAGCCGAAGGCCGCGCTATGATGATTGTAGAGGACTTTAACCCCAAATCCACCACCATCACTGTCAAGGCCAGTCCAGGCCAGAAGGTGGTGGATGTGCTGAAGGTTCTGCTGGGATATGAACATGATCGGTTTGCGAGATATTATACCCTAAAGGTCATCGCTGCGAAGAATATTTAGTCCAGTCTCAGCGCACATGGGCTTTAAGGCATGCCTTGGTGCTAAGAATGGTAGGCATACAACGTGCTCTGTTTAATCTTCTGAGATAATTTACAAAACTCGCAGGTCTCTGGTTGGCTTTCGGATACCAATTTTTTTAAATTGCAGTCACGGAGGTGCCCTTGCGGTATCCAAAGCAAGGTCCAGAGATGGACTCATTCATAGAAGCTTCAGGATAATTCTGTGCTCGGATGGGCTTTTGATGGAATTCCCGGAGGGCGATTACATGAAAAAAGGTACACTTATTCCAAACACAATAGGTCAATGAGAAAATTTCGCAAAATAATCTGAGGTCTGGAGAGCGTGCTATAAGATTCGTCGTTTCCTACGAAGACAAAGACTGGGTATGCAACAGATGGGACAGATCTGGCTACTAATGTGTTTCATTAAGTGACCACATCTAATCTATAGGCTCCGGAACCTCGACCAAGGCATCCTATTATTCCTCTAAATATGCGGCCGCTGCTGCGCTGTCCTAAATATGGACGATCTATCCACATGAGGCTTTTCTCATCAATTCTTTACTTGTCCTTAAACTCCTGAGAGAATATCTTTTGCCACAGGTCCATCCACTTCTGCTGTTGAGGCGCAAGAGCCTTACCAGGATTCTTGAACGAGCGTGTCAAGATCTCCCTAAGTCGAGCACGTAGTGTTTTGATAGCAAGCATCGTCTTCCAATCCGATACCGCAAATCGAGCTCTATTTCCATCAATCACTAAAACTCCAGCGTACATCTGCGATTGGTCAGCTAAAATTGGTGCTTGCGTAGGAAGCGGGGAGCCCAATTACGTCGCAGCGCACATCTCCACAGAGAATCGCAATTGCGAATTCCTCTACAGCGGTCGTCTCATGTGCATTGTAGAATCTGGGGTATGTCAATGAGATGAAACGCAAGACTGTGCTAGACACTTACTGTTTAGCTTGCATGATATGGTAATAAGACAGCCACTTCAATTCATGATGGCCCTTGTTAACTGAAGTTGGATGTAGACTAATGGATTGGTTGTTGGCAACGTTGCGGAAGCCTCTTCCATCTCGAATCAACAGCTTTGGATAGAAGCTCCAGGAGATTACGGAACTCGTAATAACGTCGTTATCGCTATTCACATTTGCTCGCTGGGGAATATCAAAAAATTGCCGACGTCTACTAGAGAATCGCGTTCTGTTGATAGTAAGGATGATGTAAGTCACAAAGTGTGAATACATACCGGTTGAGAGCTGTCCGCTCAATATCTGTCAAGGGAAGGAATCCAGAATCTACCAAACAGACTACTAACTGACCCTTAAGGTCTTCAATGTTGGATAGTGTTTGCTGACTGAGGAAATTCTTTCTACAGAACTGGTAATCCGATCCACCAGTGACACAAACTCGTCGCCAAGCTGAATATGCGTTGTACACTGTCAAGAGATCCGAATCGCCTTTAAGATTAGCCATTGATGCTAAGCTTGTGAACAAAATCGACTCACCTCTGCTGAATGCTAATCTGACGGTGTCTGCTTGAGCTCGAGCTCCAAATGGTGCCGAAAACGGGGATTTGGAAGATAGTATGGCAGCGATGGTGATCGCAGCATCAAGGCACTTGAATACACAACCAAGCAAAATCAACTTGCCTAAGAAGACATCTAGGGGAAGCTTCGCAAGCTGAATTCCCAGAGGTGTCAAGTCCTCACCAGCAGTCAAAGCTCTGACATCTATGAGTGCATCAATTGCTCGGCGGATATTTTTGGCAGATGGTGGGTCCAGTGCCTGTCCTAAGGTCTCTTCAATCCCCCCAAGCTTGCATATTTTGACACGTATAGCTAGATCTTGCAACGACAATCGAAGAAGTTCTGGGGTTTGCTGATCCGTCATCTGTATTACGTTAGTACATGCGCTGTTAATGTACTAGAAATCGTAGCGTGCCAACTATGAGCATTATTGGACGATGACTTACAAGTTCATCATGCCTATACTTCGTGAATAGATGAAAGCATAGGCCCTCTTGCACTCGACCAGCTCGCCCTCGTCTCTGCTTGGCATTTGCTTTGCTAATGAATGTTTCCAGAAGCCTTGAAAGCTGCCTTCGCTCGTCGAATCTATGAAGGATTAGCTTGTTCAGTCTAGATTAGCAGATGCAAGAATCTACCTCATCTCTCTATGTTTGCCAGTATCTATTACACATGTGACATCAGGAATGGTGATGCCAGTCTCGGCGATGTTGGTGGCAAGGACAATTTTTCTAGTGCCCAAAGGCGGCACCAGAAATGCCGCCTCCTGATCTTCACTAGCTATCGTCGAATGTAATGGATACACATACCAATTTGATGAGAATTGAGGATGACTACATAGCATGTCATTGAGTTGTCGGATTTCTGCAATTCCAGGCAAAAATACCAAGATTGCCTTGCTGTAAATAGAGAGGCTATCGTCAGTAGCGATTTTCGATATTAATTGCGTAATGAGATCAAAATCAATCCGATACTCATCCATCTGCGTAACTGTCGCCCGAGTCTTGTTGGTATATCCCCTAAGCTGCTTAGTATGGTCCGCCTGTATTGACTCGTTGAGTTCGCTATCTGGGGTATCGATATCATCGTCAAGGTCGGTAAGCTTCTCTTGATGTCCACCATCCGAGACAGTATACCCTGTCAGTTCCACAGCATCTTCTAAATATTTGACTGCCACTGGAAAAGTTCTTCCAGGGACGTTCAAAACGGGTGCTCCATCAAGATATCTGGAAAAGCGTGCAGCATCAACTGTTGCAGACATAAGGACTATCTTCAAGTCTGGTCTCCGAACCATAAGTTTGCGAAGCACAATGAGCAAGAAGTCGCTGTCTATTGTACGCTCGTGTACCTCATCTAATACTATATGCGTAATGTCTTTCAGGTCGTTTGATGCTTCCAACATGCGCATAACGATACCGGTCGTAGCGTAGATCAAGCGAGTTTCCTTGGCCGTATTGGACTCGAGCCTGATAGCGTATCCGACTAGAGAGCGCGAAGTACCAAGATCAATTTTGCGCTCCCCGAGCTCTTCACTCACACGTCGAGCCAGCGAGATGGCTGATATTCGACGAGGTTCCGTACAATAAATTTTGCATGGTTTCCCTTTGGAAAGCTGGTACTCAAGAATGAAGGAAGGAACTTGGGTGCTTTTACCGCTGTAGTTATATTAGATCTTGAAAGTAAGGCTTATGTTGATACTCTCACCATCCAGTTTCTCCACATATGATCACGACCTGCTCGCGGTCGATTGTATGAAGGACTTCATCCTTAAAGTCCCACATCGGCAGTTCCCTTCGAGATTGCTACTTGCTATCAGTACGATGGATAGAGTTTACCATTATGAGCTTACAAGCATATGTTGATAACTAGGAGAATTAGACTTGTCTATCCAGATCTTCTGGAGCGCCTCTGCGGAGAGGCCGAGCCGAGCAGACCTATCTTGTCCTGATTCATCACCGTTGTCTATAGCTCGAGCAGAGCCACGGTTTCGGAAGGCGCCTTGCATTAGGACACCATCTTCTTCCTCCTGATTCTTCTTGACCCGAACTAGGTCACGATATGTACGAACAGCCTCACGATCTACCTCATCAGACTTCTCTTTCCTTAAATCAGTAAGCTCAGACCATAGTTCACGCCATACAGCAGGTAAACGTAGGAATACTTTGTCCTCTCTGGAAGAAGAACCGAATATAAGAAATAGAGCAACCGTAGCAATGTACGACTCAGACTGCTTAGGATCTGGGGTCGAGATTGATATCATAGAGAGCGTTTGCGCTTTTGGCGAAAACGCATATTGAATGCCCGACGGCGGAGGAGATGCTAGAGGATCTTGTACCTTTGACCATGTAATTCGCAGCGAATGGCGATTTGAAAAATTGGAGTCTGATATTAGAGTGTAAGCTAGTCTTACGGATGAATCCCTAAAATAGCGTTAACTAGAATAAATCGCAAGGCCCTTTGCATGGAACGAACCTAGCTCGACACGCCTCTTCCAACACTCTCGCAGGATTGACTCCGGTCCATTTACCGAAATCACGAATTGTAATTTTTGCCCCATCATTGCTATTCACAACCGTGATAGTCTTCCCTGTGACTGGGTCTATCTCATTGACGGGCAAGCTTGCAAACAGATCAGCAAGTGTAGCATCGTCGTCGCTGTCGTTTTCATCCAGTAGAGCCGCACTAATCTTTGCAGCTTCGCGGCTGACATCATCATCGGAGTCGACAACAGTTTCCGACCCATGAGAGTTGACGCTAGCTGTTTCTACGGTATTTATGCGAATCTTAGCCTCCGCAGCTCTCTCTTTCTCTAGCTGAATTCGGCGAACCTCCCACTGTTTGTCGGCTATATACTGGTCGAAGAGTATGTCACCCTCAATTTTCTGAATTTTACGAAGTAACGTCGTTGCTACAGGATCGGACATAGAAATAAATATGTTCGCGTTCGCATTCGAGTTCTTGTTTGATCTCTTGCCATTTGGATGTATTGATCCTCCTTGGTTAGTGGATGATGATGACTGTAGTTTGAATAGCTTCGCTTTGCTCTCTATATAAACGTCGAGAAGGTCATCTGGGTCAATGTCACTCTCATACTCCACTGACTCTATATTTGCCGGAGACTTCTGAGTCTTGTCAGATTGAGAACCTTTGACTGGTATGTTCAATCCGCTTTCCAAGTTACTTCCAGCATGGCGTGGTGTATTGATACCGGAAGCTAGTGGGCTGTCATTTGGAGTTTCTGTCATGAATGCGTCAGCAAATATACTAGATAAAAGGACACTTTAGAGCAATGTATTGACACGCGGTAAAAGCAGCGTCGTATTCTGCCGAGCTGGCACCTGTAAATGATGGGCTGTTTTTCGAGTGCCACGGTTCTAGTCTCAGATTAAGGACACTTCCTTGCGTGTAGACTTGAAGACGCATTTTTGGAAGTAATGCAAAGCAAAAAATAATAATAATCAATTTTTTTGTAACAAAAACCCAGGACTCAAGCAAACAGAACTAGAATAGGGGCTATTTATATTAGTCTACTAGTCTTGAGGAGCCATTCTATCAAGCCTATCAGATTCACACAGGACTCCACGGACCAAAAGCTGTAATGGAAACAGTAGACAGGAAAATTGACGTACCATCTTGAGACTTGGAAAGAGGAATCTGTTTGCGTCGCCAGCTCTCGTAGTCTGGGAGCTCATCCCTTGAGCATTCTCGGGCAAGCCATTCTAAAGCTTCCTCCATACCCCATACACCATCCTTATTTCCAGAGCCAATTTTGTCTGATATGTCAAGAGCATGCTGTAAAGCCAATAGAACCTTATCTTCTAAGAATCCAGCTCCAACTAATGACTGCTGCAAGGTCCATAAACGAACTGTAAGTTCCTCTTCAGAAGATTGCTTTGAGCCATTAGAAGAATCAACAGACTGGCCAGAAAACCGCCCATCGGTGCGCACCAGATCCAAGATTTCTTCCATAAGTTCGGGCGGCAACCATTTTCTTGTATTTAAGATCTCAGCCTGGCCTCTCAAAACTCTACGATCCGTCTCTAATCTAGTCTTCTGGCGAGCAGCATCTCTTTTTGATTTTTGTGCATATTTCTCGACCAGGACTTGTAATTCAGAGTTCTCGAGCTGCTTTTCGAATTCCTCTGGCGTCAAGGTTTTCGTAGGCGAAGCTAACCCGGCAGTCTTTGAAGTCGTAGTACAGAGAGACTCCGGTTCCGTTTTGTCAAAGGTCTGCTTGCCAGGGATGGATGTGGTCTCAGGTTCCAAAGACTCAACCCTAGGTTTTGAGGCGACAGATGTTGTTGCAAAACCTCTTGCAGGGTTGGAAGCCGCCTTCTTTTTCTTCTTTGCGCCGGCCATATTCTGGCAATAGAGGAGTGAGAGAAGTTTTTCTCAGTACGATTCACAGGGAGAAATATAATGTTGGTGGGGTTCTGCAAGGCTATGACCAAGAAGACCGATATCTAGATATTTGTCAGGTCTTGATCTATACTGGAGTTCCCTACAGAGTTTAATATCTCCCATGCACCATTTGGAAAGTGATGACCTGGTATGAATGGTATAAGCATTGCACCTGGTGGAAGCAATGACGATTCAAGACGTCGGAGCTTTTTGCCGACCCAAATCGAGAATCAATTTTGCAATTCTCTAGTCTCGCTGAAGAGTCATTCTGCCAAATTTAACCAAACGCTCGTAAGTCACACGTCGCCTGATTGTGCTTTAAAAAAGACCTACCTTCTTAAACGATTTGAATTTTTGAATTTCTGCACATAGTTGAGAGGCTTGAACCTCAGCATACTAGAAATTCTGCCGGTATTTATTTACTTAGGCGGTCAGAGTATATTTACTTCGCCAAAATCCTCAAGCAACCCATGAATGAAAATCACATTTGCGGCACTATAAATCCTCGTATCGACAAACGCAGAACAGCGCTTGATGGCAGTGCAACTCTAGGTCATGATCAAAAGCTTAAACCTGCAAAATGACTGAGGTGGAGGTCAATGGTTCAGGTGTAGGAGATGTAGACCTCGCATCGACCAAGATAGCTTTGGCATCCTCCTCTACGTCGCGGCGCATTGGACACCTGCGACTTCTAGAGGAACGCCTTGTAAATGATGGTAAATATGGCATTCCTAACACGCTGGCAGATTCTTGGAATGCTAATATAATATGCCTCTAGATACCACCAAAAAGTTATTTCCATACTTGCTACGAACATTCTTTAATACATACCCTTACTACTATGATCGACATTCACGATTAGCCGTCGAGAGCTGTTTGCAGAATATATTTAAGCTAGAAACGCCGCTGGAGATACTTGAAGACTTCTTGAATTCCATCACCGCTGAGGCGTCGAAATCCGGCCTTGCCCCAAGCAATGCATTTGTGTTAGTAAGATGGTGTAGCCTCTTGCTTCCTGAGCTATGTCGAAACCCTCAATGGCAGGGCTGGGCGCTCAATATATTGAGCAGCAATTCCCATGCCCTGGAGTTATGCATTAGCATGTCTTTACATCCAAATATTCGGCGGTCAGCTTTGGTTTCCACAAAAACCGGACTTGCCAAAGCATTTGAAGCTCGACCCGGGTTGATTAAAGAAGCTATAGACAATTTTTCGGCCAAGGGGACCCTGTCATCTCCTAGGAATGCTGTCATTCTTGGTGTTATTGCGGATGTTGGTGCTTCCAAGGCAGAACTAAAGAAGGTTCTATTTGACAAGAAATCTGAGATTTTTGCTTTCTACAACAGAGAAATCATTGGATCTAGATCTCGTGTTGCTCCGCATATAGCTAACGCACTGGAGCAGTTCTTTGGAAACTTTGCGACAACGGAAGACGTGGAAAAGGAGATCACTCCTTCAATGGAAAAAGCTCTTTTACGATCTCCCGAGATTGTTCTTGATGACCTTCTTACACCACTATTTCGCTCGTTGCCCGACCCTATTGATCTTTCTATCACTTTGCAAGAGAAGCTTCTAAAGCCATTTTTAGCCAATATGAAGTCCACGAATGCAACCATCCGCCTAGGCGCACTTTCCGCTTTCAAAGCTGCTGTGCTCAAGTGTCACAATATGGATGTCGTTTCAAAGATTACTGAAGAAGTTCTGACGCCACTGAAATCTGGAAAGCTCTCTTCACCCGATCAGCGAGCAATGCATGCTGAGATGCTTGGTGTTCTCCCTTTGTCTAAGGCTAATGCAGCAACATTAGCCAGCGCTCTGGCTATTATTGCTGGCAAAGAGACAAACGAGGTTGCTTTGATTGCTGAGACATTAGCCCTTCTTCACTGTTTGGCATGGGTAGTTCGGAATGAGCCAGCTATCGACAAATCGGTAGTCGACGCATTTGCCAAAGGCTCCTCTGACAAGAAAATCCCTATCAAGCGCATATGGATTGTCCGTCTTGGGGAGCTACTCTCATCATGCCCAGATGTAGAGATCTTGAAATCCAGGTTCTTATCTTTGGGAGAAGCTACAATTGCTCCTCTGATGGAGGTGTGGAAAGAAGCAATCGCAAATCCACTGGCTTTAGCACAATCAGGCCTTATTACCGCTGCATATGTATTCACAGTCATCTCACAATCAAAGCTCCCAGTCTTACCTAGTTCGAAGATAGATACCCAACTTAAAAAGGCTCAGGTGTCAGACCAAGCGTTAGTATCGGAACCAAAGCCATCTTTCCTACTCAACCACCGCATCTATGGGAAGCTTTCTACGGAGGATGAGTTTCAATGGTTTGTTCGGGCTCTGTCCGCTCTCTCACGAGATATTGTCAATAAGCAGGACGAAGCTACGGCCAGCGCGTGGTCTCAAGCCTTTATATATTGCATCTGCTCATCCTCAATCTCACCGTCGTTGCGAAAAGAAACTTGTTGCACGCTGTCACGGCTATACGTTCAGAACCCGGACGAAATATCAAAAATAATCATTTCAGGTTTGTGGCGATGGCGACACTCGGTGGAGTTGTTAGAGAAGGATGGACCTACCACAGCAGCAAAGACGAACAATGACAACCTCCACCTTGTTGTAAGATCCATTTGCCTTTCATCCGCAGAACTTTCAAGACTAGGTGGTGTTGTGGCCGAGACTGTCCGCAAACAACAGATGATTTCAATGCTAGTGCTTGCTCGGCCAGAGCTTCTACCCCGAGTAAGCTGGATAGATCTCAGCTTAAGGGTTGAAATTGATCCTGGTGAGCTCGCTAGAAGCCACGGGGAAGCTTTGCTTCGGCAAATTTTAGAAATAACCGACTTTCAAGAAGAGGTACATATGCAAAACTTAATAACTGGAAATCAGCACCTAACAACTCTACAGGCTATCCTTCCCCAATCCGATTTAGTAAAGAAAGCTGCATTCAATGCTGCTGCAGACCTTGCTTTCGTCGCTCCTGATGCCATGACACCTAGGATAGTAGACCTCATACAACGAGATCTTAGTCCTGTACTTCTTGCTGCTGTAGGCCCGACGGAAGCTGCAATATACCGGACACCAGAAGGTACGGCGTTTGTCGACATATTAGCATCCAAATCTCAAAGTTATGTTCCCAACAAAAATGTTAAAGATTATGATACCTTGAAATGGGAAGAAGATTTGAGAGCTCAGCTAGCGCAGAAGAAAGGGCAGCAAAAGAAGCTTACTACCGAAGAATCAGCCAAAGTAAATGCACAGCTGAAGAAGGAATCTGGAATTCGTCTCAAACTTCGAAATGTCGTTGCAAGACTTATGCGAGGTATTGGCATAATAGAGAGTCTTGCGACAGGACCTCCAACTGAGGCAAGCCTTTGGATGAGTCCTGCAGTGAAGGCATTGGTGGACATAATTGCTGCTGGAGCCGGCCTCTTGACTGGAAATGCGGCTCCTAATGCATACATCTTGTGCGCGGAAAGGCTGGCTACACGAATTGGCACCCTACGTCGTTTCATAGGTGTTGCGACACTCAGAGCATTAAGGGTTCCTAATCTTCCGGACGCTTTAATACAGGAGCCACTAGGCGCGCTCGTCACAAGGGTATTATATCGCCTGCGGTTCTCCGGAGAGCAAAGGCCATTCGACACAGTAACTCTAACTTACATTCTGCCCCTTGTTTTCTTAGTCCTTCGACAGGGTGGCTTTGGTGAAAATGATGACGCTGAAACACAAGTTGTTCTTGCTTTAGAATTCTTGACTGTTCACACAGATGCATGCTCAGATATTTTAGTTCCACGTCAAGAAGTTCTCGCGGTCCTAATATCATCCATGCAGCAGTACAACCAGCACTACAAACTTATTAAAGACTGTCTAGCAGATCTTTGTCGATGCATTGCCCCTAATATCACGAACGAAGAAATTTCAATCCTTGTTCAAGGAGCTATCGTTCCACAGGTCTCTGTTCGGACTTCTGTGTTGCAATCAATCAGCACTGAGATAGATATGAGTGACCTCGAATTTTCGGATGAAGTCTGGCTCGCCTGTCACGATGACCTAGACGAGAATGTTGGCCTGGGCCGTGAGATATGGGAAGAGAGTGGCTTTGAAATATCAACCACATCTCCTTCAAAAATATTAAAGTACCTGGAGAGCCCAGATAAGCAGCTCCGAAGAGCAGCTGCTAGGTCGCTCGCGGAATCTGTCAGCATTCAGCCATCGACCTTTACTGATATTTTGCAACAATTACAATCATCGTATGAAGAACTGGCTAAGCCACGTGTTCCGCAACTTGATGAATATGGCATGCCGAAAAAGATAGATCTGTCAGACCCATGGGAGGCTAGAAATGGTATCGCCATTTCCTTTAAAGAGTTGGCGCCTAGTTTCAAGGAGGATCTGCTAGATAGCTTCCTGCAATTTCTCATCGAGAATGGCCCTTTGGGCGATCGCAACCCTAGTGTTCGGGAAGAAATGGTGGAGGCTGGAAGTGCTATTATCGCTCTCCATGGCAAGAACAAGGTCGAAGATTTAATGAAGACATTCGAGCGTACGCTAGAGACGCCGGATAAGGCCTCGGATTTTGCAGATCGTGTCAATGAGGCAGTAATCATCTTGTATGGCGCTCTAGCCCGCCATTTAAGGTCGGGAGATTCACGTTTGCCTCTGGTAGTCGATCGATTGCTAGAGACTCTGAGTACGCCTTCAGAGACTGTGCAATACGCTGTTGCAGAATGCTTGCCGCCCCTCGTTCGTGCATCTTCAGGCAAGACACCAGACTATATAGACCACGTCCTGAAGAAATTACTAGGCTCGAAGAAGTATGCTGGTCGACGTGGAGCAGCCTATGGACTAGCTGGAATTGTGCATGGCAAGGGAATTCTAGCACTAAGAGAGTATAGGATCCTGGCGACCCTACAGGGCGCCGCTGAAAACAAAAAGGATGTCAACAATCGAGAGGGTGCTTTACTTGCCTATGAACTTTTATCTACGATCCTCGGACGGGTTTTTGAGCCTTATGTGATACAGATTGTTCCCCAGTTGTTGTCTAGCTTCGGAGATTCTAGCGCAGATGTTCGAGAAGCATGCCTTGCGGCTGCAAAGGCATGCTTTGCAAGCCTAAGCTCATACGGTGTCAAACGCATATTGCCCACTCTGTTAGAGGGCCTAGAAGATCAACAGTGGCGAAGTAAGAAAGGCGCTTGCGATTTGCTTGGCGCGATGGCTTACCTTGATCCGCAACAGCTTGCACAAAGCTTGCCTGAAATCATTCCACCTTTGACTGGTGTCCTCAATGACAGTCACAAAGAAGTTCGTCTCGCTGCGAACCGAAGTTTGAAGCGTTTCGGTGAAGTCATCAGCAACCCCGAGATCAAGAGTCTCGTTGACGTCCTACTGAAGGCTCTGAGTGATCCCACCAAGTATACTGATAATGCTCTAGATTCTCTTATCAAAGTATCGTTCGTACACTATCTAGACGCTCCATCTTTAGCACTTGTGGCAAGAATTCTTGAGCGGGGGTTAGGAGATCGTTCAGCGACGAAGAGGAAATCTGCTCAAGTAATCGGCAGTCTTGCGCACTTAGCCGAGAGGAAAGACCTTGTTGCACACCTCCCAATACTGGTTGCTGGTCTCAAAGTGGCTATTGTAGACCCTGTTCCAACGACTCGTGCTACCGCATCAAAAGCGCTCGGGTCACTGATCGAAAAGCTTGGTGAGGATGCCCTCCCGGATCTCATTCCAGGATTAATGCAGACTTTGAAGTCTGATACTGGAGCTGGAGACCGTCTTGGATCTGCTCAAGCGCTCAGTGAAGTCCTCGCAGGTCTTGGTACTGGTCGTCTTGAGGAGACACTGCCAACTATTCTTCAAAATGTTGCATCCTCAAAATCGTCTGTCCGCGAGGGATTCATGTCACTTTTCATATTTTTACCAGTCTGCTTTGGTAATAGCTTTGCCAACTATCTCAGCAAAATTATTCCACCAATTTTGTCTGGACTTGCTGATGAAGTGGAATCTATACGGGACACTTCCCTCCGGGCTGGGCGGCTCCTTGTGAAGAACTTTGCCACCAAATCTATTGACTTGTTGCTTCCCGAGCTTGAACGTGGATTGGCAGACGATAGCTACAGAATTCGTCTCAGCTCTGTGGAACTAGTCGGAGATCTTCTATTCAACCTCACCGGAATCAGTGCAAATGCTGAAGATGAGGTTGAGGAAGGTGCCCAAGAAGCAGGCGCGTCTTTGCTTGAGGTGTTGGGAGAAGAAAAGCGTAACAAAGTGCTGTCTTCGCTATACATCTGCCGCTGCGATACCTCTGGCTTGGTACGTACCGCAGCTGTTAATGTTTGGAAAGCGCTGGTGGCTAGCCCAAGGACTCTGAAAGAGTTGATCCCAACATTGACACAACTCATTATTCGACGCCTTGGTAGCTCTAATATGGAGCAAAAAATTATTGCCGGAAACTCTCTGGGAGAACTAATTCGTAAAGCTGGCGATGGTGTCCTTTCAACTCTATTGCCAACTCTCGAAGAGGGCTTGCAAACATCAACTGATACAGATGCGAGGCAAGGTATATGTATTGCACTCAAGGAGCTGATTTCTTCCGCATCACCGGATGCTCTAGAAGATCACGAAAAGACATTAATATCTGTTGTACGGATTGCACTTATTGATCAGGATGAAGATGTTCGAGAAGCTGCAGCTGAGGCATTCGATTCATTACAACAGGTCCTTGGCAAGAAAGCTGTCGACCAAGTTCTGCCCCATCTTCTGAGCTTGCTTCGTACTGAGAGCGAAGCAGACAACGCTCTATCTGCCCTTCTGACATTACTCACAGAATCCACTCGCTCAAATATTATCCTTCCCAACTTGATACCCACTCTTACGAAGTCTCCCATATCTTCATTCAATGCCAAGGCGCTAGCATCTCTATCGACCGTTGCAGGTCCTGCTATGACGCGACGTTTACCAAATATTTTGAATTCTCTAATGGACGAAATCATCGCCTGCAAGGATGATGATCTTCGAGCAGATCTCAACACGTCATTCGATACCGTAATTTTGTCCATTGATGAATTTGACGGTCTCAATACAACTATGAGTGTTCTCCTGGCACTTGCGAAACATGATGATCATCGGAGGAGAGCTGCAACCGGTCACCATTTAGCAAACTTTTTTGCTGATAGCACAGTGGACTATTCCCGCTACAACCAAGACATAATTCGAGCTCTACTCATCTCCTTCGATGACAGGGACGTAGACGTTGTTAAAGCTGCTTGGACGGCGTTAAGTGAATTCACAAAGCGGCTCAAGAAGGAAGAAATGGAGGCACTGGTGCACTCTACAAAACAAGTTTTGCAACATGTAGGTGTTGCAGGCTCTAATCTCCCTGGATTCGGTTTACCAAAGGGCATCAATGCAATTCTACCGATTTTCTTGCAAGGCCTCATGAATGGTACATCGGAGCAAAGAATACAATCTGCATTGGCGATATCAGACATTGTTGATCGTACAAGTGCAGACTCTCTAAAACCATTCGTTACCCAGATTACTGGCCCTCTTATCCGAGCTGTCTCTGAGCGGTCGGTTGATGTCAAGGCTGCCATCCTTCTGACACTGAACAATATTCTTGAGAAGATTCCAACATTCCTCAAACCGTTTCTGCCGCAATTACAGCGCACCTTTGCGAAGTCCTTGGCGGATCCTTCCAGCGAAGTTTTGAGGACACGAGCCGCAAAAGCTCTGGGCACCCTCATTACTCTTACGCCTCGCATCGATCCGTTAATCGCGGAGCTTGTAACCGGTTCGAGGATTTCGGATTCTGGTGTCAGGAATGCTATGTTGAAAGCGCTGTTTGAGGTGATTAGCAAAGCAGGCGCGAACATGGGTGAAGCTTCCCGTGCTGCTGTACTCAGCCTAATTGATGCTGATCCTGAGGACAACGATGTCTCAATGGCAATTACGAACGCAAAGTTACTCGGCGCACTTATCAAAAATGTTCCATTAGAGAGCGCTACGGGCCTAATCAAGAATCGCGTCATGACCACACATTTTAGCCAGTCCTCTGTGTTAGCGCTGAACGCCGTGCTTCTAGAATCACCATCATCGTTGACCGAAAGTGGCTCTGCTGATGACTTGCCGGGAGTGATTTGTCAAGGCATGTCAAGCAAAAACGTAAGTTAATCACTCTAATTTTCTTTATTGGGGACTAATCACTGTACAGAACTTTGTTTCAGATAACTGCGTCTTGGCGGCAGGCAAGTATTTACTCACAGAAACTCGCAGCAGTGATTTTGAACAAATCAAGCCATTATTCGAAACTTTGGCTACACTTATTGCACCTGGTAACTCTGTAGATACTAGGCGTCTTGCACTAGTTGTTATACGAACTATTTGCCGCCATCATATGGATACCGTTCGTCCTCATCTACCCTTGTTGGCTGCACCAGTCTTCGCAAGCGTTCGAGATCCTGTAATTCCTGTCAAATTGGCTGCTGAAGCTGCCTTCATGGCACTGTTTAATGTTGTGGACGATGAGAGTAAGATATTTGACAAGTATATCGCAAACCATGAGCTGCCCCCGAACCAAAAGAGAAGTATGCAGGATTACTTCAAGAGGGTTGCGCTCAGATTAGCCAATACTGCTAGGGAGAGGAAAGAAGCTGAAGGTGGGCAGGGAGGCTTGGGTTTATCAATGGACGAAGTTGATGATGAACGTGAGATTTGGTCCGTTGGCAAAGTCGATCTTGGAGAAACTATATTTGATGGTGAATAAATGGAGCATAAAATGGGCGGTATCGATTTTATGGCATGTTAGCGACATACTTGCATCCAATAAAGGCATTCTGGACATCGAGGACTAGCGTGAAAGAATGATATATATGACCACCATGGTACATGGGCTTTGCGCAGCATTTTCTTGTGAGTAGAATGCTAATGTTTGGTAATATGTCAGGCTTAATGTTTCTGGAAAATCAAATAGACAACTTTCATTTCATGCACTTACATCATATGAGGGCCAATTTCTAGTCATTCCAATGACTATCGGAGCATATTAATCCGCCATCAGTCAATATATCACAAAACTAAGGTGAACTAAACATGATATGTGCGATGAGTTTGGTCACGTGATAGTGGCTTTGCCTAGTGTGGCCCTGGCAAAAGCGGTGTCGCTAGAGCATTTTGGTTTCCCACACAAGAAATTTGAATCAACGACCTCATCTTCCCCTCTCGAATCAACAACGACAATATCGACAACCATCATAACGAAATAAGTTAAGATGTAAGCCATAGACTCCAAGAGCATCCCCACGATATTTTGATTTCGAATGGGTGCTTTACGGGCTTTCAACCCTACGATGATGCATCTCCTTGTTCTGTTACCATGAACTGATAATCTCCTCCTAGGGCCGGCCACAACCTTACCACGGCAAAGCGCCTGGCGGCATCCGTTGTTGGATGCGGCAAGCGCAAAATCTGGCTCGATCCCAATGAGACCAGCGAAATCTCCACCGCCAGCTCCCGTCAATCCATCCGTAAGCTCGTTGCTGATGGCCTCATTATCCGCAAACCTGTCACCATGCACTCTCGCTCTCGTGCCCGGGATCTCACTGCTGCACGAAGAATTGGTAGACACCGTGGTTTCGGCAAGCGAAAGGGTACGGCAGATGCTCGTATGCCCAGGTATGCTATATCGAGACTGGACTTATATGGCCACATTTTGATGATTTTTTGTAGTCAAGTTGTCTGGATGCGCCGTCTCAGAGTCCTCCGTCGTCTCCTCGTCAAGTACCGTGCCAGCGGCAAGATCGACAAGCACCTTTACCACGAGCTTTATCACTTGAGCAAGGGTAACACATTCAAGCACAAGAGAGCATTGGTTGAGCACGTACGTTGTTCTCAATTAGCGCATTCGGATTCAATGAACTGATTATTGCAATAGATTCACAAAGCGAAGGCTGAGAAGGCCCGTGAGAAGCACCTCCAAGAGCAGATGGATGCCAAGCGTGCGAAGACAAAGGCTGCCCGTGAGAGAAAGTTGGAGAGAGGTGCTGCGAAAAAGGCTGCTCAGTTCGGTGAAGAAGAGGAGACTGAGGCGAAGTAGATTTTGAGGATTTGTGTTAGCATACGGAGTGCATTAGGCCGGGAGTCCAAGATATAAGACTTCAATAAAGGAAGGCCGGCTTTGTTATTATTGGGCTTTGCATTACCCGCGCGGGCAAATGGTATCATGATCTTTCTTCGTTTTACTGCCGTTTGGTGATCTTATGGCGTTTATAAGGTTAAGTGTGGTCCAAAGGAGTAATCACGAACAATAAAAAAAGCACAGTCTTCCCATCTTCTAACCATTGGTTTTAAGCCGTTATGATAATCCCCATTTTGTTTCAGAAGTTCCAGTACCGTAGCCTACATTTCCATTCTATTACTTGATGGAACGCTATTCCTTTCCAGACTTCTTCAAGTGAAGGATTGAGTGCCGTATTCCTGCGTACTTCTGTTTCTCACTCATCAAAGCAGTCCAAAGTTTATAGAACGCTACAAGGGCATTAATATGTATTATCTGAGGTCGCTGATTTTCTGTTATTGTTCAACTTCCGCTTGCTTATGTGAGAACACATATCGGGAGCTCCCAATAGTACACATCTCCAACTCCTCCCCTAGCAGTGTTATACTCCCTTGCAGTAGTTAGTCTGCAAACCTTCTGAACTTACACCAAACAGATCATACCAGAGTACCCAAAAACCCAGTGAATTTGAAGCTTGTGACTCCTTTAACCTAACCCTTATACAATTCCTGCGATAACATATTCTCAGCTTCCTAGTAAGTTCGCAAAGCTCGAAACAGCGTATCGAGACAAATCCAGAAGCAAGTCGGGGGAAACGGGGAGCTGGATCTCTTAAGGATAACTCCGCTGGCTTGTATGCTACATATATTGTGGAACTGAATTTAGAGTAGTTTTATTGTGTCGCATGTCCGAAGTGAAAAAGCAGAAGCAGGTACCAAGCATAGGGAAGATGGACATTTTCTATGTCTGATGCTATATCATTGTGTAAAAGTAAAAGATTGCAGAAGACGGCCAGAATATTTCCTTCATGCGCCCCTTGTAAACGGTGTCTTGGTATCCCGGCAGAAAGTGGCGGGGTAGCGAATCATTTTCGATCGGTGTGAACGGACCTTGTTGTCTTAACTGTAGCTTCATCGGTCATCAGTATTCGGACTTGCAGTTATACCCGCTCCAGTTGAGACGCTGCTGCAGAATTGAGTGACATTTATATATCAATTCAAGTAGTCCATGATGTCTCTTCTCAGAGGTGCCTCGAGGGCTGCGACTAGAGCTACCTCATTCAGAGCTACATTGATATATGGGGCGAGACGAGCTGCGTCTTCCCTTAACGCAGATTCACAACAGAAAGTGAGTCTTACGCTTCTAGCAAAGCCGTTCCGAACACTAATTACAATCAATTGCAGCTGCTGTCCGCGAGCTTAGAACAAGGAGATCCGGACATATATCAAATCCTCCAAAATGTACGTCTCCGCTGCTTAAGTTTAAAGCTAGGGCTGGAATATTCACAATCGGACTCTAGGAGAAAAAGAGGCAGAAACACTTCATCAACTTGATTCCCTCCGAGAATTTCACTTCGCAAGCTGTGCTAGATGCGCTCGGAAGTGTTATGCAAAGTAGGTAGGAAAATAGTACAGTTCTGAGCAACGACTAACAATAGTCAGACAAGTATTCGGAGGGATACCCCGGTGCAAGATACTATGGTGGAAACGAGTTCATAGACGAGTCTGAAAACTTATGTCGAGCGCGTGCTTTAGAGACTTTTGGACTGAAGGATACAGAATGGGGTGTCAATGTGCAACGTTCGTTTCAAGCACTTCGCTGCAGTTCTGGAATACTAAGTAAAGTATAGCTCTGTCCGGATCCCCTGCCAACCTCATGGCGTACTCCGCCCTCTTGAATGTACATGATCGAATAATGGGTCTTGATTTGCCTCACGGAGGACATCTGTCTCATGGATATCAAACACCAACAAAGAAAATCTCCGCCATATCAAAATACTTCGAGACTCTCCCATACCGTCTAGATGAATCTACAGGACTTATAGATTATGCCAAATTGGAGGAAACGGCTTTACTATATCGGCCAAAACTTATTATTGCCGGAACTTCTGCATACAGTCGATTGATTGACTACGCGAAGATGAGAGACACAGCTGATAAGGTTGGGGCTTACCTTTTGGCCGATATGGCACATATTTCCGGCCTTGTTGCCGCCGGTGTTGTTCCATCACCCTTCGAGTTTGCCGATGTCGTTACTACTACAACTCACAAGTCCCTTCGAGGTCCGAGAGGAGCTATGATCTTCTTTAGAAAAGGTGTGAGAAAGGTGAATCCAAAAACCAAAGAACCAGAGTTATGGAATCTTGAAGAGCCTATAAACTCTTCTGTATTCCCAGGTCACCAAGGCGGACCACATAATCATACAATCACAGCATTGGCAGTCGCACTAAAGCAAGCGCAAAGCCCTGCTTTCAAGCAATATCAGGAGCAAGTATTACGAAATGCCCAGGCATTTGCGAATCGTCTTGGTGGCGAGAAGGGTAAGGGAGGTCTAGGATTTAACATCGTATCAGGTGGTACAGACAACCATTTGGTACTTGTTGATCTAAAGCCCCAAGGTGTGGATGGTGCCAGAGTTGAACGCATTTTGGAGTTGGTCGGTGTTGCAAGTAACAAAAATACCGTGCCTGGGGATAAGTCCGCTCTCAAGCCTGGTGGACTCAGAATGGGTACACCCGCAATGACTACCAGAGGTTTCCAGGAGGAAGATTTCGTAAGGGTTGCGGATGTCGTGAACAGAGCAGTAACGATCACTCAAAGACTAGACAAGACTGCGAAGGAGGCGGCGGAGGCTAAAGGCAGGAAGAATCCTGGAAGCCTGAAAGCATTTCTTGAGTACTTGGGAGAGGGCGAGAACGAAACAGAAATCGTGCAATTGAGGTCAGAGGTTGAGGGATGGGTTGGCACTTTCGCATTACCATGGGACTCGACTTCATAAAAAGCAAAATAGGAACACAATTGACAAAATACACTGATCAGATCATGCAGTAAGTGAGACTGTCCATGAACAAGGGTTTCCAAACGGCTCGATTTGGTTGATTGATGACCGTTTGCCTCTTTACTCTAGCTCAGCCTTTGATCAAGCAAGAATTTAGTGTTTCAAATACTCAGGACTTCATAAATTTTAGAAAGCAAGCTGAACCCGCCCAAGAAGTCTTGCTACATATATACACTAATTGATCCTGAACATCCCAAGCAGCTTCCCCTGCAGCCTTGGCGCGTCTTTACGCGACTTCAGGAGAAACGTACAGGTAACTTTCACGCCAAACAAATTTTATTGTAATTCATAATATCGCATACAACTAGATGTCAGCGCCTAAAACCCGGTAAGGCACGTCATCTGCGAAGGTAAATCCATCCTACGTTGCACTACTAGCACAATCACAATTTTGCTTGCTTCCAACATGACAGAGTCCCTTCATAACGCCCCGATAGTTCTGGATAACGGGTCTGGAACTATACGTGCTGGATTCGCAGGAGAAGATCTCCCAAAATGCTACTTCCCTTCGTTTGTCGGGCGGCCGAAGCACCTCCGAGTACTGGCAGGTGCTTTGGAAGGAGATGTATTTATCGGGCAGAGGGCGCAGGATCTTAGAGGTCTTTTAAAGATCAAATATCCGCTAGAGCATGGAATTGTCACAGATTGGGATGATATGGAGAGAATATGGGAGTGGGTATATGGGGAAGGCTTGAAGACGTTGAGCGAAGAAGTACGTTAGAGCATGCCACACTGCCAACAAGTGCTACATAAGAGAATTCTGCTAATGATCATGATGCTAGCACCCTGTATTATTGACAGAACCACCTCTCAATCCTAGAAGCAATCGAGATACTGCCGCCCAAATTTTGTTCGAAACCTTCAATGTACCAGCCTTATACACCTCGATACAAGCTGTCCTCTCCCTATACGCATCTGGTCGGACGACAGGAATAGTACTTGACGCTGGAGATGGTGTGTCGCATGCCGTGCCTGTTTATGAGGGATTTGCAATGCCTAGCTCGATACGAAGGATTGATGTCGCTGGCCGAGATGTTACAGAATACATGCAGCTCTTATTACGGAAGTCAGGCTATGTCTTCCACACAAGCGCAGAAAAAGAGGTTGTGCGAATGATCAAGGAAAAGGTGAGCTATGTTGCTGCCAACCCTAAGCAAGAAGAAAAGGAATGGGCGCAGACCAAGATAGGAGATGGCAAGATTGTGGAGTATGTATTACCTGATGGCAACAAGATAAAGGTAAGTTTAGAGGCTATGTTTGTTGGATCAAGCTAACATCCAAACAGGTTGGAGCCGAGCGCTTTAGGGCACCCGAGATTCTCTTTGATCCTGAGATTATCGGCCTTGAGTATCCAGGCATACATCAAATCGTAGTTGATGCTATCAACCGTACAGACCTCGACCTCCGAAAATCGCTCTTCGGAAACATTGTCTTATCTGGTGGGAGCACTTTAACAAAGGGATTTGGCGACCGTCTACTACATGAGGTACAGAGACTGGCTGTGAAAGATATGAGAATCAAGATCTTTGCACCACCTGAGAGGAAGTACTCTACTTGGATTGGAGGGAGCATTCTGGCGGGGTTGAGCACGTTTAGGAAGGTATGTGTTCTCTATGATATGGCCTCTGGTGTAATGCATTTGTCTAATGAAACACAGATGTGGGTCAGTATCGATGACTGGCATGAGAACCCAGACATCATTCACACGAAGTTTACATAACTTGGGAATTTTGCTTTGATTTGTTCTCTTCTACCTATTGTGCTTCACAAAGTTCAAGGCAGTCGGCTTCAGTCTCCGCAGATGATACGCTGGTGCTTTGTGTGAGAGGATCATGGGTGCTTTGTACTACTTTATACCTTTTTGAGCAACAACTATGGAGCGTCTTCTGCAGGAAGCATTCTAGGCGTTTCTAAGGATCACGGCTTCACATTACAGACATACGGTTGATGGACTTGGCGTGGCGAAATGGAGTCGCCTCTATATATGACATCTAGAGAAAGGTACTACACGTAATGAGGGTGTGTTGAGGGTAGGAGCAATGCTAGTGTTGTGGGAAGACTCTAAGTTTCAGAAGACCTCGATCAATGATACCCGGTTACACAGCCTTTTACTGTTCAAGTGCTTTCTCCCATCGTCTCTATAAGGAAGTGCTCTGAACACGGTGCTTGCCAGGCCTATTATCTACACACCTTCTGGTAGGTAGATATGCGACACCATTCCTAGATTGAGTTTCGACTCGAAGGCGTGCTGTGTTCCTGTGCGACATCGAATGATGTCTTGCAAATAGACTTTGCAAATGACTGCCGCCCTCAAATCACCCAGGTCTATGAAACTTCCTCGGCCTCAGCATTGCATGTATCTAACCCAAGGAAAGGTTGTTTGGCCACTAGTCGACATAGCCTTTTGAAACCTAGGTTAGAACATCACCACAGACAGCTATGTCCAGCTTCCCAAAGGCATTCTCGGGTATATTCCCGCGCCTCTACCTCCTCCGTTCTCCTCTCCCTATTCATTTCTAACTTGCGATATTTAGGCGTCCGTATATCAATCACCACCTCGGCCGCCGTCCCCATTGCGTATCTCGTCAGCCAAACCCCGCACCCAGAGGATACCCGTCCGTCCCTTTCGCTCCCGCCGAGCGCGGTCCCGATTTCCTACTCACATGGCCCGCTTACCTGTTCCGGGGCGGTGTACCGCGCTTCATCGTCCTTCACGATGGAGGTGTCGGTGTTGGGGATCGCGCTGGCGGGTTTTCGTGTTTTCTAGCGACTGCCCTGGATGTCGTGTGCTGATGGGTGACGTTTAGGGAAGCTTTAATGGAAGGTTGATGGATGGGGTGGCTGTTGATGTCAAGTAAGAGGAGAGTAGATGTTGGTGGGGAGGCTGGCGAGAGTAAGGAGCTGGATGTTGTGAGCAAGCATTCGGCCATAAGGCACAAGAGAGTTGCGTTCTGATAGATGTGTCGGGTTTAGCCCATTCGCTCGAGAAGTGAGAACATGATGTTGGTCTTGAAGCCAATACGAGATGCAAGAATTGCACTGCGTTATATATGGTCATCTATTTTACATTCGATAAACACTCTCTGTGAATGTTCGGTTTATTCTCATTAACCCACGCCTCTTCACGACCTCACAAATGTCGGTTCAAAGCAAACCAATAAGAGCCTCTAATACCAACAGGTGTTCGGCCGGTCCGTGACTAGTGTAGGTCGTCCATCCTCCAGGCTGCTACTTTGCGGGGTGATTTTCTGGGGAAACACAAGGAGGCCTTCCATTACGGCATCGTGTCTCGGCGCTAAGGGGTTTTGACACATTGTGCATGACCTACTGGATAAAAAATCTCCTCGGAAGCATGGGAGGGGAAGATGGTGATACCTGCCCCTGAGATGGTGCGGTTATTGCACCATTTTGCCATGTCACACAAATCTTAGGAACATTTGGAGGTGGTGGAAGATGTACACACGAACGCGGGGACCATTAAAGTAAAAGAGAGAAAATGGTGGTCAAGAGTTCATTAATAGATACACCGTCCATCCGCCACCAAATCCATCGCAATTCCAATGCCAAAATGCGGAAGTCATAGAAACAACCAAACGCCGTGCTAAAAGCTTGGGGTATATCCATCGCAGCATAACGTCGCTCAAACGCAACGAGGCCGATTCCGTAAAAATCACCAAGACAAGAAACTGAGTCTGCCAGCAGTTCGGTCTTGAGGTCCCAATACACTTTTTTGCCCATTTTCCCCGCTCCGCTATGAAAACATCATCAATATATCGTTGGCTTTCTACCCAAACGAGAAAACAAAGAGAATGCAATCAACTCCTGTGAATGCCTGCCAATCCAGAAAAGTGCGCCGTGCAAAAGTGAAGATGTTGTGACATGAAGTGGAAGCATCTAGTGACGGCTGAAGAAACCGCTTCGGTCGCTTTCGGTGCTGGAGCTCGAGTCCTTCCTGCTGCTCTTTGGCTGGGCAACGGTCCAGTTGCCTGCTCCTCCCCGTCCCACATGGTAGACGGCGCCCTCCTTGAGCTTCTTCTCGCGCGTGGCTTGTCTCTCGAGCTCATCGTCGAAGCTGAAGGTTGCTTTCTCGGACGAAGGGTGGATGTTGCCAGCTCCGCCGCGGCCGCTGCTGAACTTGGAGCTGGTTTGCGGGAGGTAGCTGCCGAAGAGCGAGGCTGGGCCGTGAGCTGAGGCGCCGTGGGTGGTCTTGGGGGCTTTGAAGGTGTTGCCTGCGCCGCCGCGGCCGGAGTGGGTGTACATGTTTTGTTGAACGTTGGGGTGTGGCTCGGTGACTTGGTAAACCATTTTGGAGGTGTTGTGTGAAGTGCAGATGTGTGAAGTATAGAAGGCGGGTTTGGGTTTTGTGAGGGGTTTGGTGTCCTTTTCTGTGAAACTAAGGAGGTGGAAGTGTGGCGATGAGGTGGTTTATTAGACGATTTGATTAGGTACAGGCAAACAGCACCAGTCTTCAAAGTTTGATGGGATATTTTGCTACAGATGATGCAGTCAAAAGAAAATGAGCAGCGCCTACCCTTAATATACCAAAGCTACCTACCTTCACGCCCCCTCCTTGCCGCTCGGTGGTAAGCGGTTGATGAGTGGATATTGTTTTTTTTCTTTGTGTCATGGCATTGTTCAATGGTTCATGGCATGGTCAGCCTTGATGGGCAAATTTTCATCTCAGATTTCATGATGTTTGGCACTTTGCAGTTAACGGCAACATTCTGATCACGAGCAGCCCCAAAGCGAACTCTCTTAGTCTCTCATTACGCTATAAAACCTAAGCGAACCAATCCACGCAATTACAGTTACCCCTTCATAACTAAGCTGGGGGCGAGTCGCAATCCATTTTGATGAGTACAAGACGAATTATCCAAGATGAGAGGTTGCACGAGGGCATCGCTTTTGCAATCACACATAATGTACGCGTGAGGTGAAAGGAACCTGGCGCTGGGCAACAATGTCACCATCCTCCCCGCCGCCACCTCATCAGCTTCCTATATTGCAATTCATCTCTCACCGCATTTCAAGTGAATAAATTGGGAAGTGAGCGAGGGGCAAAGGCAGTAACTACTAACTATAAGCAACAGACAAACAAACAAGCAAGCCAACCTCAGAAACATACCCTGTTTCCCGATTATAGAATGAAGTCAGTCCACAGCTAGGACCGAGTAGCACGCCATTGATGAGCTAGACCTGGCCAGCAAAACATCTCATGAAATTGGAGAAAGTGATGGCGCATTCCAACACTGCCGCACCCGTACCATAGTACTAGACCTACGACCCCCGAATGCCCAGCTGAGCCAGTGAAAATTCTGATCGTTAGTGATTTCAGGGCCACAAAGCGACTGTCTGGGCACGCACCAGGACGAAAGAGGGTCAGTAGGGACTCAACTACCTCATTTCTCCACACCCGCAAACACTAGCATTACAGAGTTTTTTTTTTTTTTACAAAGCATTATTTCTTTGATGATTTGGTGAGCTTGGATGTTTTCACCTCACTGAGCAATCAATTGTTTTGCCCTTACGACATAGGGACAATAAGTAGTGTTTTAGCAGATGTATATGTTTACGTACAGTACATGTACTCTTTGTCCCTTTGCTGCCTCTGCTCGTCTTTGAAACTCCTCCTCTCACAGTCGCCACTTTTCTTTAGGGCATCAGGGTCAGAGCTCGTTCCTGACGCTTTCCCCGCATTCTCTATTTTACTGCGGTATGATCTCCTGAAGACGTCGACCCAGCCGATGGCGTAAATTCTCCTCATGAATTACCTAACCGCATATCAAAATCATCCAGAGGGCGGGGGACTCCCTTCTACGGCCACAGGTCACGGTACAAGGTCATGAGGTTTGAATTTTGTTTTCTAACGCTCAGGTCAAGCTGAAGCCAGCTAAGTACACATCACCTGCTTGCTAAGTTTCATGCACTCTGCTCCATAAGGCGCAGTTTACCCAATCGTGTAATGATCACGTGTGCTTGTGTTACTGCTAGACTGCGCGATGGCCATACAAAGGTTAAGCCTTGACCCAAAGTATAGAGCTGGCCATATTCATAAGCCCTGCTCTTCACAAAGCATCTGGACTTCCAATTTGGGATAATAAGAAGCTATACTGGCTTATCCCGGTCCAATGCGTGCTGATGCCAACAAATCTAGCGTACCTCTTGCTCGCATGATTCCTCCACGCCACAAATTGAATCTGTCCCATTGTGTCAGAAATAGTGAGAGTTAAACAGTGGTGCCGATGGTCAATTTGGTTGTTCTAGTAACTTGCAAATTGAA